>JAWPHD010006396.1:0-145687 GCA_037043455.1 Cyrtodaria siliqua
AATTCTTTATATGTTATTTCGATGGCCTTGGAATATGGATTCCTGTTGCATATGCCTGACCTTTTTTTAGTTGGTAAAGCAAGTAAAGATTAGTTATCAATGAAGTTTATTTTTACATTACTTAGATTTTGTTATTTGTGAGATGATTTTATAAGCATAAACATAAAAAAGAAACTTCATTTTGGAGTTTAGTCGCGTGTTATTAAATATGTTTTAATGCCTTTTGTTTAAAATGTGTAACGTGTTTTACACGTACCTTAGCACCTTGTACCGTTGCATCCGATGTATACACTTTGCCTTTTTATGTTATATAAAGTATGTTTTAAGTATCGTTATCTTTGCGTGTTAAAGCAGAAATTGGTCCTAAATCAACAAATCCGCTTTTAATATGTTTTTAAGTATTAAATATCATTATAAATACGATTATTACTATGCCATTGATGTATGTTCAGTAAAAATATGTTTTTAAAGATAAAAATCGAACAGGCGAACAGGCATTGCTAAAATATCGAAAAAAATCTAAGGGGAAAAACTCTTGCGCGAATTACCGGAAATGACGTCATTGGGAACAAACTATTTTTTGTTTACATTGGGACTGAACGCAAAACAGTATACCTTGTGTGAAAATGCGAGAATTAAGCGATCATGATACCGAGTCAGAGGAAATGCCCGTGATAAGACGGTTACACAATGTGCAACCTTACGATTTTGAGCCAGAATACGTGTCTGAGGACGAAAATACATCGGATTCATCAGCTGATGATGAAGTCGGACGCGGTGCAAATGGAGAGCTTGTAAAGACTATCGTGTCATGTCATTCGTTACGTTCAGCGGTTCATTACACTATTCACTAATCTAACAAAATAGTGTCTTTATACACTGACAGCAACAACAAACAAAAAACAACGTAAACATTGTTTTCATCGAAATCTGACAGTAAGTCACCCGCAACACTGCAATATCTTGGTACATACACAATAACCGCGAAATGTAGTATATTCCGAATGAATGGACCTGGTCTAAATACGAGCGTCAGATTTTTTTTTGCCGATAAGTAGACATGGAACAAATATATTTATTAGATATTATCCATAATTGATAAAAAAAATAATGAACACAAAAATAAATGAAACAGCATATAATTTCTATAGTATTATATATTTGCCATAAGTCGCCATTAACACCAAACACTCTAGGAGCGGTGTTTGTAATATGACACGTTCTCTAGTCTCTACTGCCCCCAAATATCAATACAGACTAATCAAATACTGCGGTGCACTATTGAAGTACAGCCTAATTTGGGTACATACGTCGGTATATCACAAAAGCACGCACCATTTAGGGAAACCTAGTTTTATGATATATTTCCTGTTTATTGCAATTACTTGAGCGGTGTAATACCGCCGAGGGCAGACGCGTATTGCACAAGACGGATATATCACATGATATGCGAGCTCTAATTGTCGCGCACAAAGACAGAAAAATACTATGATTTAAATAATATAGCCAAATGTATTATGAGCAAGTATACATGAGTAAGTATACTCAGTAAAGTAACAGTTACTTCACTGGTATACTTACTCATGTTATACTTACTCATGTATACTTACTCCGGATATACAGATCGAAAACAGACCGAACATATGCAATTACCATAATATAAAGTATATTATTCTATTATACTTGTTTTACTTATTGCACGAGCTAAGAGGCGTTATTGTTGTTGTTTTGCCATAAAACATTACTGAATTAATATAAAAGCTAGTAATATTATTAATTTTCTGCCTTTTAATAGATATCCATGAAACATTTTGTATTTTTTTTCAAATCCATAGACCTATATATGTTGATATATTTATATCCAGGAGATACTTATTCATGTTTCATTCTAATTAGGTATTTTCTATTTTTGATTAGTAAATACCGCCAATGTGGTTATATGGAAAGAACATGGCCATTTTCTATCGAAATCAACCCAATTCATGTTCCACTTTGTCATTTTTGTCATTCGACACTGCCACTGGTAGTAGCAGAATATAATGATCATGGCTCCAGCATAAATGGAATCTCTCCAAAACAAGAATGTGTCTTAACTCCGTATTTCTGCAGGTGGGTGAGAAAGTGCTAGGACCATTCTTTATATTTTATTTCGATGGCCGTGGAATATGGATTCCTGTTGCATATGCCTGACCTTTTTTTAGTTGGTAAAGCAAGTAAAGATCAGTTATCAATGAAGCTTATTTTTTACATGACTTAGATTTTGTTATTTGTGAGATGATTTTATAAGCAAAAACATAAAAAAGAAACTTAATTTTGGAGTTTAGTCACGTTTTATTAAAGACAACGAAATATTTACAAGTTCTTAGACCTTGATTGAAATATAATAACAAATAATTTGTAAAGTTGTTAACCCTTACATATATATAATGGACTGTTCTTTCTTTGAATTAAGATCATTCCTTTATGTGACAAAGGGGTGTTTTGGAGGAAAATGACTGATCAGCAGCCGGACATTCTGGGTTTACAATGTTATTATAGTCGTGCTTAGCGGGTTAATGGTTAATAAGGCCTTTTGTAAATCCCTGTTTTGTTATGATACTGATGTTTTGTTGAGGACCATAAGTTAGATTGGTATATACTGTCAAATATGTTATTCTCTAAAACAATAAAGAAAGAAAATAGTATAATTATTTTTATTATTACTCTAGAAAACACAACAGACAAATCATCTAGGGACGACTCCCAAAAACACAAACAAAACAATTCGTCACGACTCCCGATAAGACATACAGATAAAAACAAATCGGAACGATTCCCGATAAGACATATAGACAAAAAAAG
Organism: Cyrtodaria siliqua; assembly: GCA_037043455.1. Lineage (NCBI taxonomy): Eukaryota > Metazoa > Mollusca > Bivalvia > Adapedonta > Hiatellidae > Cyrtodaria > Cyrtodaria siliqua. The sequence continues at coordinate 2,842 of JAWPHD010006396.1, forward strand.
AACTCGGAACAACTCCCGATAAGATATATAGACACAAAAACAACTCGGAACAACTTCCGATAAGATATATAGGCAAAAGTCCAGACTCTATTGTGCCCATCGCGTCAGGTATACCTTGACGTGTTCGTTGGCGGACGGACTATAAACCTTAGAATTACACACACACACACAAGATATATAGGCAAAAACAACTCGGAACGACTCCCGATAAGACATACAGACAAAAAACAAATCGGAACGACTCTGATAAGACATATAGACACAAAAACAACTCGGAACAACTTCCGATAAGACATAAAGACAAAAAAGCCAACTCGGAACAACTCCCGATAAGACATATAGACAAAAAAGCCAACTCGGAACAACTCCCGATAAGACATATAGACAAAAAAGCCAACTCGGAACGACTCCCAAGAACACAGACAAAGTACTCGAGACGACTCCAAAGGCCACAAACAAATGAATTCTAGACAACTCCCGACAACACATATAAACAAAAACAAATCTGTACGACTCCCAAGAATACAGACAAATCAAATCGGGACTACTTCCGAAAACAGAGAGATAGAAACAACCCGGACGTCTCCCGAAAACAGAGAGACAGGAACAACCCCGGACAACTCCCGAAAACGCATAGACACAAAACAACTCTAGACGACTCCAGATAACGCATAGACAAAATCATCCAAGAACAAATCCCGATAACGCATAGAAATACCACCACAGTACGGCTGACAAAAATGCATAGTCAAAAAAATCCAGAACGACTTCCGAGAAACACGGTCATATGAACGACTCACTAGAACACGTAAAATAATATATACAAATCGAACAGGTAAAGTAGCATTCAAGGACGACAGTCAACCACAAACACACAAATAAACAACCATATATAAAAGGCAAGATAAAACATCACAAGCACACAAAGGTTGACAATAGGGCTACCGCCTTGAAACGGTCAGTGGCAAAAATGCCACTGGGCGTTTAAACTACCTAGATCTAACGACTTCTGAGAAACATATGAAAACAAAACACAGCACGACTCCTGAGAAACATATAGACAAAACGACCACAGGACGACTCCTGAGAAATATATAGACAAAACACCACAGGACGACTCCTGAGAAACATATAGACAAAATACCACAGGACGACTTCGTAGAATACAATGACAAAAACATATAAGGACGACTCGCTGGAACAAATAGACAAAACACAACACAGCTGGACGTCTCTCTAGAATACATAGAAAAAGACACACAAAAGGGTTTCTCTAGAATACATAGAAACAGACACACAAAAACCCAAAAGGAGGACTCGCGTCAGTATTTTGATAGCATTAAGTCCGTGATGTGCAATATATTGATATATAAATACACGTGTGGGTAGATGTGTGTGTACCAACAGAAAAAATAGTCATCCTACACCATAAGTAGAAAACATTGCAGATTCCCCCTCAATGTGCATCGAGATATAGAACTTTCTCTTCCACAAACTGCACATTCACTTTACATTCCGACCGCTTAAGACGTTGTTCGTATTCTGGTCTTCAACTTTAAAAGCGCTTACAATATTTAATTTGAGAAACTATTTGCCAAATAGTTTGTCATAGTACTTATTTTGGGAACTAAATTGAATATATATGATACTCCCGTTAAAGATGAATGGCCACCCTTTTTGTAGTATTATCAATTAACAAATTTAACTCTTAAACATCATACGAACATTTCTTGATAGTCCCGGAGAGAAACATATATTTAAAACCGCTACTAAGTTTTATGTAAAAATAAGTATTATTTGCATGACGTAGATACTACTTTTACACTGCGTGACTGCACGGGGAAATGAGGTAAATCTGAATTGAACAGGTAAATTAATCCACAGATAAATGTATTTATCAAATTATCTGGCATTATTTGGGCAGCTATACAAAGAAATATAAAAAGATCGGACAGGGAAAGTAGCATTCAAGGAGGACAGTCTACCACTAAACACAGAAACAAACACGCAAACAGACAAACAAGAAGGCAAAAGTAATAATACATGCAAACGACATCACAAACGCAAAAGGGTTGACAATAGGGCTACCGTCTTGGAACGGTCAGTGGCAAAGCAGGCCACTGGGGTGGCAAAGTAGGCCACTGGGGGTTTAAACCGGTTCTAGGGTGCATCAAACCTCACACTTACCTTACTGTCATCCCTTTAAAACAGGACAGTGTAAATAAAGAAATTCACGCCAGGATCTAATCTCTAACCAACATGGCAGCATCAATAGGCAATATAAGTAAAACACAAATATGCTTGTGTAAATGTAATACAAAAGAACAATAGCCTAGAAAGCCACAATGAAGGTTCTCAAGTAAGCAAGTTTGTAAGGTAATAGATAGTTTACTCTCTCAATGGAGACTGCGCTGTGGTTTAGTTGTTTTGAAATAATAAAAAAACAGTTTTATTAAACTGTTATATTACACTTTACTAGTTTATTATATAGCCCTGCACTGTGCATGTTTATTTACGCAATGACGTCATGCAACTGTCATTGTTGATATCAGGGCGCGACTTTTATCTTTCCACATGTGTAAGATCAGGCTTTCTTGCATATCGGTCAAGCTTATCCGCGTTTAAACATGGGTGATGGAATGGAAAGCCTGATCTTACATATGGGGGAAGATAAAAGTCGCGCGTTGATATCAACAATGACATTTGCATGACGGCATTGTGTAAATAAACATGCAAAACGTTAGTAGTTGGTGACGTCAATGCTCAGAATGTAAACGAATTCGACGCGAGTCATCGAACAAATCCACGTTTTCTTCACACAGATCAATTTCCTTTAACCCTGTATCCATTTTACATGTAATTGTTTTGATTGTTCTTTGATACTCAGATCAGAAAAAGTACCATTTATGCTTTTCTGTATACATGTATGACACTGTAAATGAATAAAACATGTTTAGGGTATTTGTGTAATTAAACATTTGACCCCTATCCCAGAGTCCCATGGTGACCCTGAAGCAAATTATACAGATATTCCGAAAATCATTACATTTTAAAAGAAAAACATATATATTTTCCCATTTACCTCTCTCCCACACACAGTTACCCAACTCCCCCCACCCTCGCCCTCAAACACAGCCCCATACACCCCACCACCTGGACACACCTCTAAGGTGGAAACACTGAAATTGTATGATATGCTTTGTATTTTCAGAGGAGTATACTTGTATATTATGTCAAGATTTAAAAAAACAAATAGAAAAATGATACTGCAATTGAATTTTGTTTATACTGGACCTTTTGACGCCCCTTACAAATCAGACGTCCGAGTTTGAAATAATAAAATCATTTGATATGTTGTTTATCTTTCATAGACGATTACATATACTCCAAGTTATGTGAAAAAATATGGGTAAATGACAGTGAAATTGAATTGTTTGAGTATTTGACCTTTGATCCCCTGGGTGCGGAGCCATAAAAACGTTGCTCTTGCACGCCGTTATCATATGGTGAAGTCATACCCTAAATTTGGTTGAATTCTGTTCTGCGGGTTAGGAATATATATGGTAACGGTCGGACGGACAGAAGGACAAACCAAGGCGATTTAATACACCCGTTTATTTTTTTCGAAAACGTGTGTTTAATGATGTTCAAGAAAAAGAATCAGTCATGTGTATATTCGGTTCAGACTAGGAATTCCAACACTCTGGAAACTGTTTTAATCGGAACCTCGGCACAAGTATTCCTCATGTTGGAATTCCCGATCTTCACCGAATACACATGACTGATTCTTTTCTTGAATATCATTATACCCACGTTTTCGGAAACAATAAACAGGGTATATTAAAATCGCCTCCGTTTGTCCTTCTGTCCGTCCGTCCGTTACTACATCTCCTCCTAAACCGCAGAACAGAATTCAACCAAATTTAGGATATGACTTCACCATATGATAACCTAATCCGATATGCAAGAAAGCAAGTTTGTTTGTAAACCAGAGAAGTCGATTCTTTATCACCGAAAAACAATAAAGAAAATCTATGTATGATTTGAAATCTATGTATGATTTTTAAATTGAAGTGTAACACTACCGTTCGTGTTTTGAAGAGCCGAAACGCGTATAAACTCGACAAGCCGTAAATTGATAGATACGGGTAGACACGTCAACCATATTTCGGAATACAGCGTTATTTCTACATCAAGATGCTAAATGTAATGCTCGATACAAACTTCAAGATTGCTGTGTGTCCCTTTAAAAGCAGATGATTGTACAACTATAATATCATTGAACCAATTTAAATTAAAACAAACAACTTTATTTTTTTGGAACGTGTAAATGTATACATTTCACTCACTGTCATTGCTGGTATATCTTGCAATTGTATTTGATGTTTGACATGCGTATTTACTATTAAACAAATGATCACTATGTCAGTTGAATGAGTTGATTAAACCTGAGAATATCCAATATTTACTACAAGTTACCTCCCTATAATATATATATGTTTGTGGGCATGGCAGACACTTAGGGATCATTTTGTCCGTCCTCTTTAATGAGCAACCTAACATTGTAAATTATGGACCGTGGCGACAAACAAATCGTTTGATGACTATATGTAGGCAGTTACATCATGGAGGAAGTGTCGTTTCTTACGGATGGCGAGAGGTTTACCCGGGGAAAATGGGTGGTGTGCCTCTACCACAATTATTTTTTTCGAGCGTCGTATATAACCGTACATGTGTTGAAAATGACGTTAAACACCATGCAAAAAACAAACAAACAGGGAGTAAACTCCAAGGAATATGTTACACGTGTTAAATAGATCTGAATCAAAGAGTCTGAATTTCATTTTGGCAGAGTTATGCCCCTTTTTCCTTTAACCTGCAATCTAACCCTGCTCGCAACTTGAGCAAAATATTGACATTATGGTGATTTCATTCTGGCAGAATTATGTCCCTTTTCATAAAAGTTTAACCGACATCCTAACCTAGCACATAACTTGGCAAACTATTGATCTATGGTCATGAAAATATTAATACACTTCTTCCTGTACTAGTTGATCCAAAGTAGAGTGCATAATCAATGGGAATGCGCACTAAACCAGTCATGAAATAATCTATAATAATATCTTGATTTATCGAGGTCGACATAAATTTGGCTTACAGTCAGTCTGACATATGGTCCTCAAACAAAAAAGATTTTACAGTATATGTACAAATTGTACATACGTATATTTGTTGAAACAATATTATATATATAAGCATAAAACATGCATAGACACTTTATAATCTATTTAAAAAAAAACGCACAATAATTGCTAAGATGAATAAAACTATGAGCTTTAACATATGAATAATATCAAATTTACTCATATTTGTCTGGTTATATAATATACAAGCCACGAGACAATATATATTTTAGGTTAGTGGATGAGTTTAGTAGCGCATATGCATCCCATGGATAAACAGCATACATGCTAAGTCCACCAAAAGTAAATATAAGTTTTACGAATCCAGGTACAAATTGACAAACTCAATAACCCCTAAAACTGTTTAGAACCCTAATTAATCATATGTACCTGCGGTAAGACAACATACAAGTTTATACACCACAAAACTATAAGTTTCAAGAATAGTTAAAATTGCACGAGGTGATCTTTTCGCAAGCGTTTGAATTGGTGAAGTTATGTTGATCGTCTAATTTCGATTGGGAGCGTGGACATCCTTGTGTGACTCATTTATTATCCCTACGGATGTATTTTTGATGATTCAGTATCATGTGAATATGAACATAAAAACAAATTCTATTGGGGCATTTTTCAGAATAAACAAGGGCCATAACTCTGGTTTTACTGATTTTCGAACTTGACAGAGCTTTCATTAATATTAACAATATTTACAAGTTTGGTAAAGATCAAATAATAAATGAAGGTGCTAGAGTGTTCACAAGGCTAAATATGACATTTCCCAGCAAATCAAGGACCATAACTCTGGTGAAACTAATCCGATCTGGCTGTTTTAGAAATTGTCCCAGCTTTCATTGATATAAAGACCTAGGCCTGGCAAAGTTTGGTAAAGATCCGAATAATAATGAAATTGCTAGAGTGTTCACAAGGCTAAAGTTAACGGACGGACGGACGACGGACAACTCGTCATCCCATATATAATAAGCACTGCTGCATGGCCGGGCTAAAAAATCATGCGCTTGTTATTTCAAAACTCCATCTTAAATTAATGTTTACTCTACTTTTTAAACCAATCAGTTGCCTCCGTATTTCAAATACATGCACCAATTATTCATGAAGATTTTACTACCATCGCTCTTCATGACTACGAGTGTGACCTATATAGAGACTATAAACCTTTGGAAAACAGTAAGTCGGATAGAGGCTATGAAGAGAAATCGTCACCATTAAGAAATCAAAAGGGAGGTAGCGAAGGGACCGACCGCAGCAAAACTATATTTAGGGTAATACTGAAGCAGGGATAACCAACTGATCCCGATTGATGTATCTTGCACAAACTAGACCAAACAGGTCATTTAAAAAGAAAGGAAGACCTGTGTCCTTCTCATAAGCACATGCGTCTTCTAATGGCGAACAGAATTTATTTTGCTACTACCCGGTGACTGTTCGCATAGCAAGACCCAGTGGATGTCAAGAGTGAGATGGGGTTCCTTGGGTTGGGGGTCAAGGTTGGCAGGCGCAGGAAGCCCGAGACGGCCTTTGATAGGAATGATCATACAAATTAATAGAATTTATTTCAGTAACAAATAAGTATTTATCTTACTTTTTAACACATATTTCAACACACATTTCAACGTCACAGAAAAAAAAGATAATTGAGCTTTTTTGGGTGGAGAAATTGGATAAAAATTGAATAGGTGAACTACAATTTATAAAAAGCAGTCGGCAACAAAAACAAATTAGTCAAAGCTCTATTCAGAATGCGTGAGAACCAAGAACGTATGCGTGTGAGCGTGATTTAATACAAAAATGCGTTTGTCCCACGCCCAATGGCCAATCCGTGAAACTTGACAGGTATCTGTTCGCCGAAATGTACATGGTAACCTAAGGGACCCCTTCCTATAACTGAACCCTCTCCTAAAAGTGTAATCCCACTGGGAGATAGACATGTTTAGCTCAGTGAGAAAGTGCCGATGCTTGCGGATTGTAGGAGGTATACAGTACTGGTTCTACTCAGGACACACAAAAAAAAATCAAAACAAAATCGCGGTCATATTTATATACCCGAAAAATGTGATGAAAATGAAGTAAACACCATTCCACCAACCATCAACCTATAACTGGAATATGTGTCCATTTGACACGATGCTCCGCTTGGCGCTGTCCGTCAGGCTGAAGGGGTCATTGTCGTACCGGGTACTACAGACAGGTACCCCGGGTACCTTTCTGTAGTACCCAATACGACAATGACCCATCACAATGTACCGGGTACTACAGAAAGGTACCCAGGGTTCCTTTCTGTAGTACCCGATACGACAATGACCCCATCAGCCATAGTTATGGCCCTTGATTTAGCTGAACGTATTATATATATTTTGACTCGTTAAGATGATAGGGACTTCATTTTTCATCTGAACTTTATCAAACTTTACCAGATTGTTACTATCAATGACATCTTAGATAAGTTTCAACACCAAACGAATCGGATTAGTAACACCGGAGTTATGGCCCTTGAATTAGTTCAACGATGCTGTAGTTTGCCTCGTGAAGACGATAGGACCTTCATTTGGCCGGATTTCAGCGACACTTTGCAAGAAATATCTGAACCAATAAATACTGAATTGAATTGAATTGAATGTTGTTTAACGGCTCATCAACACAGTATAGGTTATTTAGAGCCGCCCCAGAGAGAGGGGAAGGATACATAGGAATCCGGGAACCTGCCCTACTCTTATTATCGAATAGATTCCTATGGTTCTTTAACGTGCTCGGAGGATAGACCGATACACGGGACCGCCCGGTTTACGTCCCCATCCGACGGACGAGGCTAAGGTAAAGTGTCTTGCCTAAGAACACACCGACGGAACTCAGTGGCACCACGGAGGATTGAACCCGGGGCCTCCGGTTACAAATCCGCCGCGCTACCGACTGCGCCACGCCAATGCGATAAAGGTGATCCTTTGGGAGCAACAAACACAAGAGAATAAAGCAGCAGACTCGGATTTATTGAGTCTGTTCATGAGACGTAATATAGAGGCAACACTTATTACGCCCCTAGCACCGGATTAAGCGGTATTCTACTTCAAAGCCACCTATACTGGGCACATTGGTCCTAAAGGACCAGTAAAAAATAACACTACTGATTCGTAGCACGGGGAGACTTTTTACAGCCGCCACACTGCACTAAACGAACGCTAATGTGAATGTTAATAAATACTAGCATAATTGTACATATCGTCACTGTGTTTCGGTTGAATGATACGGCGGAGCAGATTTGCTGCACTAATCATAACAATGGTCATACCGATAATCATAATAACATGCCAGATAATATGATAACATATTCTCTACGTAAAAATATCATAACTAATACTCACGCATCAAGAGCAAACTTGTCTATAATTTCTACTACTACCTCGAAAATGTCTAGAGATGATCAGTAGCAGGTCAAGTTGTGCATATCCTCGCCGTGTTCCGGTTGAATATTTTTTGTTGCTTTTATGGCCCTTTAAAGGTTTAAATACATACATTTTGTCTGGACTAGTTCTCCTGAACACCTGGCGGGATTTCAACGAAACCTTTTAGAGATGATTGGTATGATTTTGGCGGAGCTATGACCCTTTATATGTACACAAACAACTTTGTTCCGACTAGTTCTCCTGATCCACAGGCAGGATTTAAAAGAATATTGGCGGGGATGATGAGTACCAAGCCTAGCTGCGCATATCATCGCTGTGTTCCAGTTGAATGAATTTTGGCAAAGTCATGACCCTTTAAAGGTTTAAATACATTAACATTTTACAGATAAGTTCTCCTGAACCTCTGGCCAGATTTCAGAGAAACGTGGCAGGGATGATCAGTAGCAAGCCTTGTTGCGCATGCCATCACCATGTTCCGGTTGAATGATTTTTGACAAGTTATGGCCCCTTAAACACAAACTTCAGCTTTAGCCAGTAGAGCATCTACAGGCCCTATTCGGCCCCCTGTTCTTTAATGAGATCAGTTTTAATGTATTTTGATATACATGTTATTGCAGAGCCAACAACGAGATAGAGACGAGCATGCATGCAGGTTGCAGAAAGCTAGGTGTGATATATGGCAGTCTTTCATGTATGTCTAAAATAACAGTAATACCAAAATAAAATACTAATTGAAATACAGCTTTAATAAGGAACATAAGGATATTGAAGCAGAAACATGGAAAGACATATGTATCCCCTATCCAGATTACTTATAGCACACTACTTCTATGGTTTCAAACAAGAATTAACCATCGGCTTCTTTCAACACAGCATTATCTGCATAAAATAAAACAAGAGGCTCAAGAGGGCCTGTATCGCTCTATTGTCTCTATGGTGTCCATGGTAGGGTTGGGTGTGGTGGGGATAGAAAGATTGTGTGTCAGATATGGCAATATCAAACTAGTTTTATATAAACTGTCTTCAATTACCAAGATATGGGGAGTGATATATTTGTTTCAAGTTTAGCTGGCTTTTAATCAAACGCTCGTTAATATAAACACTCAAACCAACTTTCACATGTGACCCAGGGACGGGGCCAAATTTGACCACATGGTCACCATTTGAACAGACTTGGTAGAGGACCATAAGCTGACTGTAAACAAAATATTAAACTGTTGGCTCTTGTAATTTCAGAGAAGAAGATTTTTTAAGTTTGTCCCTAAATAAGTCTATATAAAACACGTGACCTAGGGGATAGGGCCAAATTTGACTTCAGGTTCACCATCTGAACAAACTTGGTAGATGACCATAAGCTGATGGTAAATACAACATCTTAAATCATTTTTAAAAGTTTTTCCCTATGTTACTCTATGTAAATATAAATATTAAACTTTTGACGCTTGTAGTTTTTAGAGAAGAAGATTTTTAAAGTTTTTCCCTATATATAAGTCTATATAAAACTGTGACGTCTGGGGCGGGCCCAAATTAGACCCCATTGTCACCATTTGAAATGCCACATCTAAATATCAAATACAGACAAGGATATATATCATTATTTTTCTTTATATACTGTTTATACTTGGGCAAACATTGAATGAAATGAAGTTTGCATATAATTTACAAGACTCTTACGTATTTTTATGTTACAAAATTCAAAGAAAAACAGCAAATTATATTCACAGTTCTAACTTAATCAAATGGAACAAATTAAGCAATGTCAACATTTTCACAAAATGAACAACTTTTACTCACGTTACTAACAAACATAAATGTACAGCTCTACGAGATAGAATGCATTTTCATGGAAATATATTACTGCAGGTGATCTCATAATTCCTCTATACATCGTCATTAGGTTCTTCAAACTCAATATCAATCAGTCTGTAGGCTTTCAATATTCCCGCTCATTATTGCTTTCTTCTTCAGTGCTCTTTGAACTCCACGCAGAGTTATCGTTCCTTGCACTCACATATATCTCTGCTAACTAACTACTAAATTACAAGATTTGGTAAAAACCTTTTAAATTGGAACATGTTTGCCTGAAACTTATTTATTTCTTGTGTAAATATAATTTTCAGAATATCTGCAAATTAGATATTGCAGGATTTGAAATAATGCATGGAAACAATTTAGTTTTAATCGGGACTATTTTACTACAAAAATAATGAGAGGGGTTCAAATCATTCGCTGTTGTTGAAGCCCCTCCTGTCAATTATGTCCCGACGAAGCTCCAGCTGTTGTCTGAGCCCCTAAATGGCGTTTCACAACAAAAGGGACGAATAACCGATTACCACGCGTATAGATCTCCCTGCACACGGACCTATGACTTTACACACACCTCCTTTGGAGGATGGCATACTTTCATAGTAGGCTTATCTTACCCCAGGAAATCGAACTGTGACGTCTGGGACGAGAGGCAAGTATGACCAAGTATGCTAACCACTCATCCACCACAACAATATGACTGGAAGAAATTGTTATTTTCAATAGACAGAATGAAGGAAATAAACATAAAAAAAAGAAAACAAAAAAAGAAAAACAAATCAGAAAAAACTTCTTTTTTTTGTTATACTATATTTCTGTATAGACATGTATACAAACATCAAAACACATTTAAAAAAAAAAATAAAAACCGTACACCAAAAACAATCATACCCAAAATTCGAGAGGGGTTCAAATCATTCGCTGTTGTTGAAGCCCCTCCTGTCAATTATGTCCCGACGAAGCTCCAGCTGTTGTCTGAGCCCCTAAATGGCGTTTCACAACAAAAGGGACGCAACACATATATACTGCGATTTTATTGTGAAAACGCCATTTATAACAGATTAAGGGGAGGAAGTTTTGTATTGTAATCGTTAGTTGAAGCACACGTCGATATTAAATTGAATTGAATTGAATGTTGTTTAACGGCTCATCAACACAGTATAGGTTATTTAGAGCCGCCCCAGAGAGAGGGGAAGGATACATAGGAATCCGGGAACCGTGCCCTACTCTTATTATCGAATAGATTCCTATGGTTTTTTAACGTGCTCGGAGGATAGACCGATACACGGGACCGCCCGGTTTACGTCCCCATCCGACGGATGGGGCTAAGGGAAAGTGTCTTGCCCAAGAACACACCGACGGAACTCAGTGGCACCACGGAGGATTGATCCCGGGGCCTCCGGTTGCAAATCCGCCGCGCTACCGACTGCGTCGATATTGAAAAAAAACCACATGCTATTGTGTTATAGTTATAAAATAGATTAGATGTATATGTTTCTTATATTTTGCAACTATCTACACGCAATTTCATTTATTATGTGCAATTCTGTTGACGAATAACCGATTACCACGTGTATAGCTCTCCCCGCACACGGACCTATGACTTTACACACACCTCCTTTGGAGGATGGCATACTTTCATAGTAGGCTTATCTTACCCAAGGAAATCGAACTGTGACGTCTGGGACGAGAGGCAAGTATGACCAAGTATGCTAACCACTCATCCACCACAACAATATGACTGGAAGAAATTGTTATTTTCAATAGACAGGTTGAAGGAAATAAACATAAAAAAAGAAAAAAAGAAAAAGAAAAACAAATCAGAAAAAACTCCTTTTTTTTGTTATACTATATTTCTGTATAGACATGTATACAAACATCAAAACACATTTAAAAAAAAATAAAAATCGTACACCAAAAACAATCCTACCCAAAATTCATACCCCATTGCCATGTAAGAGACCATAGTGGTCTCTTACATGGGGTATGATTGCTTTTGACTATGGTCTCTTACATGGTGTATGCTTGTTTTTGACTATGATCTCTTACACGGCGTCGAATTGTTTTTCACTATGGTCTCTTACCTGGGGTAGGATTGTTTCTGGTGTACAGTTTTTCATTTATTTGATATGCTCTGATGTTGTGCTCTGCTGTTGTATACATGTCTACTACGGTATCTTACATGGGGTAGGAACATTGGTGTACAGCTTTGCAATTATTTGATATGTTTTGATGTTTGTATACAAGTCTAGACAAAAACAAACAATCAGATTTTTTATTTTTTTAAGATCCTTTTGTTTTTAAAGATTTTTTTTTATGTCCAAACGCGTTCCTCCTTCAACCTTTGTTTCAATACCGTTCTTCTAGTTACAATTGATTGCAAATCGGGTCCTGATATGGTCTGGGATGTCGTGTTCTAAGGTGGATATAATATATCGGCATGGAATGTCTTCTATTCCTAGCACACATTCTCTAATTCACAAAAAGCGGAGTATACATCTGTCATGATGCTATGCATAACGTGCACGCACAGTGCCGTAACCAGACATAAAATGACACAAAGAAATGTATTGGGTGAGAAGTGGGTTGTGGGTCGGGGAGGGCAAGGGCGGATCCGGGGGTATGGGTGCACCAGGCTAAAATCTGAAAAGTAATAATTATATGTATATAGTAAGCTTTTGTTGGTTGGGGTGTACAGGTGGTAGTGGGATGGGTCTAGGGGCGGGTCCAGTGCGGACACTAGGAGCACCCCTACCTAAAATCTGAAACGTATGTATTTTGATTGTTCTTTGGTTGTTAGTTAGGCAGTGGGGTGGGGGCATGGGCGAATCCAGTTTAAATAAATCCATAAAATAAAGTCTTCTTACTTTAGAAAACATCTGGGGAGCAAACACCCTCCTCCGGGGCGGATAAAGGATTTGACATTGGGGGTGGAGCGCAAGTTAAAAAAAGCAAGTTATAAGCAAAACACACGCACGCACGCACGCACGCACGCACGCACGCACGCACGCACGCACGCACTCACTCACTCACTCACTCACTCACTCACTCACTCACTCACTCACTCACTCACTCACTCACTCACTCACTCACTCACTCACTCACTCACTACGTACGCACGCGTTGTTTCCAGTTAAGGGGTGATGCGCAACTTTAAAAAAACTATATTTACAGCCAACCCACAACCACTGCCCCCTCCCCCAAAAAAACACAAACAACACTCAACAGCAACAACAACAAAAAGCACAAAACACAAAACAACAACTATTTTTGTCACATAATGCGTACAAGTCACATATTGCATATTGAGTTTTGACGCATTATATGAATAATCACATTCGCCTCCTGTTTAAAAAATAATTAGGAAGTAGTAACGGCTTAGGAAATAAACAGTAGGCGAATGTGAGAATACATACAGGGGAGAAGCCATATAAATCAAATATATTAAGCCATTCTGATATATTTCGTTAAATGATAGCAAGTGATAATGTCTAGGTGATGTGAGAGATATCCTGATAAGAGAAATACGATGTCTCTGTCATCTGTTAACTTTAATTTTGTTCCCCGTGAGGTTGCGGGGTAGACCTCCCCCCCCACCGCCACCAACACCCCCCCCCCCCCCCCACACACATTCATATTCATTTTGTCATTTTTTATCATGCCCATTCAAGGTCTTTACCATGACACCGCGTATGCAAACGTGGAAACGTGGCTCCATCGTAAATGGAGTGTCTATTATAGAATTTGCAGCAATTCTGCAGTTTTGCAGCTAAGAAGGATCTAGGCCCAATCTTCATATTTTATCTTGATGTAAATGGAGGATGAGCCTGGCACGTTCGTTCCTGTTAGGCGCCATATAACCTTTCATGTGTTGTTGCGCCTTAAAACACAAATCAATTCAATTAACTTTTTTAAACAGTAGTCGAATGTGAGTATGCATACAGGAGAGAAGCCATATAAGCTACATACATTAAGATATTAGGCGATGTGAGAGATGTAGAGATGTTTCTATTGTCCTTTAATTTTCCGAATATGCCTAGTTACTCATTTTAGCAAAGTAGAAGTTACTAGTGCCTAATTAACTGCTATACCAGCCGCAATTACGCATTAATCGTGGATATGAATGTGTATGCTATTTTTTTAATTCATATTTCCTAAGCAGTTACTACTTCCTAATTAGAAGTAGAAGTTACTAGTGCCTAGGATTTAACTGAAATATTAGCCGATACATTGAGTGTACAGGAGAAATACCATATTATACCATTTAACGAAATAAAAACTTAATATATGTGACTTATTTGGATTTTATCCTGCATGAATACACACATTCGCCTACTGTTTAAACTAATTACATTTAAAGGGTGTTAGAGACATCTCTCACATCGCCTAGACATTACCACTTACTATTTTTAAAAAAACCACTGTCTTTTAGTTTAATTATCACCTCTTCCTTCCATAATGTACCAGTCGGTTTATTTGCAAGAACACGATTTATTAATTACATGTGAAATGATGAATACTATTGGTATATTATTTGTTATCTTATCAAACCATGTACAAATGCATAGGGAAACTGCATATAATATAAGAACAATATTCGTGTGGTGTGTGTGTTGTGGGGGTTGCGGGGAGGGACATACTCTACCCACCCCTTTCAGATTAGGGGAGAGGTGCTGTCCCCGCCGTTCCTAATTATAGATACTGCACACGGTCTAGTCTAATTAGCATGGCAGCGTCGTTTCCGAGGAAAGCTCCACGGGCCTTTCGCCGTATTAACACAGAAATTCAAAGAGATATGTCATGAGCATATATAAGGTATGACTCTTCCTACATGGGACTGGTCTAAGTCTTAACATTTCCTTCGAAGGATGGCATAAGATTCACAGAACCTTGCCCGAATAATGAAAGGTCATTTGCCCAAAACCTTCACTTGGAAAAAAACATTGCTTGCAATTGTTAGAGTAAGCGAAATGACAAGTGTGCGTACACACTGGTGAGAAACCGTTTAAGGTACAATATCAGAGTTTATGAATATGTCGTCCCTTTCGCGTATCAATAAATTCACCTAAGCAGTTTATTATGTCCCTCAGGACTGTACTGACGCTAGCTGTGTTGATATTGTCCTTGAGGACAGTACTCAACCCAGAGAAGCTGGCAGGTGATATTTTCACAGAGATTAGTATTGATTGTATCCGTTTATTGTTCCGCTGAGGACAGTACTGACACGCGATTTAAAAGAAACTTATTACATTAAAGCAGACCATTTTTAAAAATAAAAACGTCCTTTAGTTTAAATACCACCCATTTGTTCTGTCATTATAAAGTACCAGTAGCTTTATATGCAAGAACATGATGTCTTAGTACAATGTGACTTGATTAATACTTTTGGTATATTCTAGCAGCGAGAATCGTAGCTTTTATGGTGCGTACCTACAACAGAGTTACTTTGATGCCCTTTTAGAATAAGTAGGTATCAGGGTCGACCTTATCAAGACAGGTTCATAAAGAGATCAAGATATGCATGCATAAACAGCCGCCATACAGCAATAGATTAAACGGTAACAACCAAGCGTGCATGCATAAAACGCACCATAGAGAAGAATACCTCATCGATCTATACATTTTCGTACGACTAGTTCATGTTTTTCAGGTGAATATCTCTGGAATTTTTACATTTCGACATATCTCGCGCTGACACGTATTCTGTGTTTTGAAGCTTGAACACGAACACAGCTAACACAAATCGACAACGTTAACAGGGAAACGTCAGATATGTGAGTAGTTTGAGTTTCCAAATACGGAACAAGACGAGGTGCGGGGAATATTCTCTGTCCACCCGTCTCAGGTTATGGGGAGAGGTGCTAGCCTACTGCTAATTTTTTTTAAACTGCACACATTCATTTCCGACTATCATGACAGCCTGGTTTCCGAGGAAGGCTTGGCTGGCATGTTGTCACTGATTAACACAGAATTTCAGCCAAATATGTAAGGAGCATAATTATATAGGGTGTGGCCCATCCTGTTCTTGGGCCTGGTCAACGGCTTAACATCCCCTTCGAAGGATGGCAGTTTCACAGTACATGTACGTTGCCCGAATATTGAACGGTCATTCATCAAAAGCACTTATTTGGGAAAAAACATTGCTTGCAAACAGGTAGGGTAAACGAAAAGACAAGTATGCATACACACTGGTGAGAAACCGTTTAAGGATATGACTATATTGTCCCTTTTGTGTTTCAAGGAAGTGACCTAAGCAATTTATTTTGTCCTTCAAGACTTTACTGACGCTAATTCTTGAAATTGTCCTTGAGGACAGTACAAATGCAATGGAAGCTAGTAGGTGATATTTTCGTAGAGTTTAGTAGTACTCACTGTATTTGTTTTAGGACAGGACTAACGCTAGCCGGCGATATTGCCCCGAAGGACGGTACTAACGCTAGCTGTTGATAATACCTCTGAGGACAGTACTAACGCTAGCTGTTGACATTGCCCCTGAGGACAAGACTAACGCTACCTGTTGATATTGACTTGTGGACGGTACTTACTCTAGCTGTTGATATGTCCCTATAAGACGCTGGCTGTTGATATTGTTCATGTGGATGTTACAGACAATAGCTGTTGATAGTGTCCATATAGACAGAACAAAAGCTTGCTGTTGATACCTGTGCTTGTTACAGACTAGCTGTTGATATTGTAGTTTTACAGCTAGCTCTTGATAACGCCCCCGAGGACATTACTATCGATAACTGTTGGTATTACACTTAGGACAGTACTAACGCTGGCTGTTGATATTGCCACTGAGGACAATACCAACGCAGGCAGTTGATATTGCCATTGAGGACAGTACTAACGCTAGCTGCTGATATTGCCCCTGAGGACGGTACTTACGGTAGCAGTTGATATTGCCCCTAGAAAGCAGTACTAACGCTATATGTTGATATTGGCCCCGAAGAAAGTATTAACACTACCTGTTGATATTTCCCTTTAGGGCAGTAATAAAAGTGGCTATTGATATTGCCAATGAGGACAGTGTTATAGCTAGCTGTTGATATTCTCCATGAGGACAAAACTAACGCTAGCTGTTGATCTTGCCCCTGGGGACAGTACTAACGCTAGCTGTGGATATAGCCCATTATGACAGTCCTATCCGTACCTGTTGATATTGCTCATGCGCACATTACTAAATCTGGCTATTGATTTTGACACTGAGAACAATACTAACGCTGGCTGTTGATATTGCCCTGGGGACAGTACTTACGCTGGCTGTTGATATTGCCCATTAGGACATTACTTACGCTGGCTGTTGATATTGCCCATTAGGACAGTACTAACGATGGCTGTTGATGTTGCCCCTTTGGACAGTACTAACGTTAGCTGTTGATATTGCCCCTGAGAACAATACTAACGTTAGCTGATGAATTTGACCCTGTGGACATTACTCACACTGAAAATTGATGTTGCCCCTTAGGACAGTACTAACGCTTACTGTTGATATTGCACCTAAGAACAGTCCTAACACTGGCTGTTTATACTTCCCACGAGGACATTAATAACGCTGGCTGTTAATAGTGTCCATGAGGACAGTACTAACTCTGGCTGTTGATATTGTCAATGAGGCAAATACTAACGATATATATTGAGATTGCCCCTGAAGGCAGTACTAACGCTAGATGGCGATATTCCCGTTAGGACAATACTAACGCTGATTGTATTGATATTGCCCCTGGGGCCAGTATTAACGCTGGTTGTTGATATTGCCAATGCCGGCAGTACTAACGCTGGCTGTTGAGATTGCCTCGGAGGACAGTACTACCACTAGCTGTTGATAGTGTATTTGAGGACAGTACTAATGTTACCCGTTGATGTTGCCTCTGAGGACAGTACTAACGCTGGCTGTTCATAATATCTCTATAGCAAAGGCTGATGATAGTGGATGTTAAAAACACTAGCTGTTTGTTTCCACATGGACAGTACATATGCTAGCTGTTGATACCTGTGCATGTTACCGACTAGCTGTTGATATTGCATCTGATGATAGTTCGAACGTTAGCGTTTGATAGTGCCCCTGAGGACATTATTAACGCTGGGTGTTGATATTGCCACTGAGCACCATACTAAGTAATAGATAGAGTCTAGTCTCAGCGAGTTGGCTTATTTAAACAACCAACGAGCTGAGACATACTCTATCTTTTTTGTAGCATAGTGTAGCATGGTGTACTTAGTAACACTGTACGTCATAGTGACCGTACTCTAAATTCCAATATTCGGTAGTTGCAGTACGGTGTAGCCACGCCGCTTTAGTTAAATTAAACGATTTAATGCTCTGCATTCATCAAAGGAAATGTCACTGACCATGCTACAACGCAGGCTGTTGATAATGCACCTTAAGACAGTACTAACGCTAGCTGTTGATATTACCACTGAGGACAGTACTTACATTAGTTGTTGGTTTTGCACTTCAAAACAGTACTAACGCTTGCTGTTGATATTGCCACTGAGGACCATACTAACGCAGGCTGTTGATATTGAGAACAGAAAAAATCATAGCTGTTGATATGACCCCTGAGGATAGTACTAACACCAGCTGCTGATATTGCCCCTTAAGATAGTACTAACGATAGCTGTTGATATTGCCCCTACGGAGAGTACTAACGCCAGCTGTTGATATTTCCCATTAGGATAGTCCTAAACCTAGCCGTTGATATTGACCCTTAGGACAGTACTATCGCTAGCTGCTGATATTGCCTCTAAGGACGGTACTAAACCTAGCTGTTGATATGGCCCATGAGGGCAGTACAAACGCCAGCTGTTGATATTGCCCCTTAAGATAGTTATAACGCTAGCTGTTGATATTGCCTCTCAGAACAGTACTTACGACAGCTGTTGATATTGCCGCTTAGGATAGTCCTAAACCTAGCCGCTGATATTGCCCCTTAGAACAGTAATAGCTAGCTGTTGATATGGCCCCTGAGGATAGTACTAATTCTAGGTGTTGATATTGCCCCTTAGGATATTATTAAGCTGTTGATAATGCCCTAGGGACGATACTAAAACTACCTGTTGATATGGCCCCAGAAGAAAATACTAACGCCAGCTGATACTGCACTGTAAGATAGTACTAAAAGTAAGTATAACCTTAGCTGTTGATAATGCCCCTTAGAACAATATTAACGCTAGATGTTGATATGGCCCTTAGAACAGTAATAACGCTGGCTGTTGATATGGCCCTTGAGGACAGTACTAATTCTAGCTGTTTATATTGTCCCTTAGGACATTACTAACCTGTTGATATTGCCCCTGGGGACAGTAATAACGCCAGCTGTTGATATTGCCCCTTAAGATAGTACGAACGCTAGCTGTTGATATTGCCCCTAGGAGGGACAGTACTAACGTCAGCTGTTGATATTGCCCCTTAAGATAGAACTAACCCTAGCTGTTGATATTGCCCCTGAGGACAGTAATAACGCCAGCTGTTGATATTGCCCCTTAAGATAGTACTAACGCCAGCTGTTGATATTTCCCATTAGGATAGTCCTAAACCTAGCCGTTGATATTGCCCCTTAGAATAACGCTAGCTGTTGATATGGCCCCTGAGATAGTACTAATTCTAGGTGTTAGTATTGCCCCTAAGGACATTATTAAGCTGTTGATATCGCCCCTGAGGAGAGTACTAAACGTAGCTTTTGATATTGCCCCTAAGAACAGTAATAACGCTAGCTGTTAATATGGACCCTGAGGACTTTACTATTGCCAGCTGCTGATATTGCCCCTAGGGACAGGAGTAAAATAGCTGTTGATATGGCCACATAGGACAGTATGTTGATATCAGCTGTTGATATTGCCCCTTAAGATAGAACTAACCCTAGTTGTTGATATTGCCCCTGAGGACAGTAATAAACCTAGCTGTTGATATAGCCCGAGGACAGTACTATCGCTAGCTGTTGATACTGCCCCTAGGGACGGTACTAAAACTAGCTGTTGATATGGCCCCAGAGGACAGTACTAAATCTAGCTGTTTATATGGCATCTGAGGACAGTACTAACGCCAGCTGCTGATATTGCCCCTAAGGACAGTACTATAGGCATCTATTGACCGATAAGACAGTACTATCGCTAGTTGCCGATATTGCCCCTTAGGACAGTACTAAAACTAGCAGTTGATATGGCCCCAGAGGACAGTACTACGTCAGCTGTTGATATAGCCCCTTAAGATAGAACTAACCCGAGCTGTTGATATTGTCCCTGAGGACAGTAATACACCTAGCTGTTGATATAGCCCCTGAGGACAGCACTAACGCCAGCTGTTGATATTGGCCCTTAGGACAGTATTATCGCTAGCTGTTGATACTGCCCCTAGGGACGGTACTAAAACTAGCTGTTGATATGGCCCCAGAGGACAGTACTAAACCTAGCTGTTCATATGGCGTCTGAGGACAGTACTAACGAAACTGCTGATATTGCCCCTAAGGACAGTACTAACGCCAGCTATTGATATTGACCGATAGCACAGTACTATCGATAGCTCCTGATATTGCCCCTTAGGACAGTACTAAATCTAGCAGATGATATGGCCACAGAGGACAGTACTAACGCTAGCTGTTGAAATTGCCCCTTAGGATAGTACTATGGCTAGATTTAGATAATATCCCTATGGATGTTTAAACGCTGGCTGTTGATATTCCCATGAGGTCAGTTCTGACGCTAGCTGTTGGTATTGCCTATGAGGACAGTACTAATGACAGCTGTTGATATTGGCCCTGAGGACACTACTTACGCCAGCTGCTGATATTGTCCCTAAGGACAGTACTAACGTTGGCTGTTGATATGGCCCCAGAGGACAGTACTAACGCCAGCTGTTGATATAGCCCGAGGACAGTACTATCGCTAGCTGTTCATACTGCCCCTAGGGACGGTACTAAAACTAGCTGTTGATATGGCCCAAGAGGACAGTACTAAACCTAGCAGTTTATATGGCATCTGAGGACAGTACTAACGCCAGCTGCTGATATTGCCCCTAAGGACAGTACTAACGTTAGCTATTGACCGATAGGACAGTACTATCGCTAGCTGCCGATATTGCCCCTTAGGACAGTACTAAAACTAGCAGTTGATATGGCCTCAGAGGACAGTACTACGTCAGCTGTTGATATAGCCCCTTAAGATAGAACTAACCATAGCTGTTGATATTGCCCCTGAGGACAGTAATAAACCTAGCTGTTGATATAGCCCATGAGGACAGCACTAACGCCAGCTGTTGATATGGCCCATGAGGACAGTACTAACGCCAGCTGTTGATATTGCCCCTTAGAACAGTAATAACGCCAGCTGTTGATATTGCCCCTTAGAACAGTAATAACGCTAGCTGTTGATATGGCCCCTAAGAACAATAATAACGCTAGCTGTTGATATGGCCCCTGGGGACAGTACTATCGTCAGCTGCTGTTAATTTTGCCCCTAAGGACAGTACTAAATCTAGCTGCTGATATGGCCCATGAAGACTGTACTAACGCCAGCTGTTAATATTGGCCCTTATGAAAGTACTAGCGTTAGCTGTTGATATTGCCCCTAGTCACAGTACTAAAACATTCTAGCTGTTGATATTGCCCTTTAGGACATTACTAAGATGTTGATATTGCCCCTGAGGACAGCATTAAACGTAATTGTTGATATTGCCACTAAGAAGAGTAACAACTCTAGCTGTTGATAATGGCCCATGAGGACAGTACTAACATCAACTGTTGATATTGCCCCTTAAGATAGTACTAACGCTAGCTGTTAATATTGTCCCGAGGACAATACCAAAACTAGCTGTTGATATGGCCCATGAGGACAGTACTAACGCCAGCTGTTGATATTGCCCCTTAGAACAGTAAAAACGCTAGCTGTTGATATGGCCCCTGCGGACAGTACTAATTCTAGTTGTTAATATTGCCCCTAGGACAGTAATACCGCTAGCTGTTGATATGGCCCCTAAGAACATTAATAACGCTAGCTGTTGATATGGCCCCTGGGGCAGTACTATCGCCAGCTGTTAATTTTGCCCCTAAGGACAGTACTAAATCTAGCTGTTGATATGGCCCATGAAGACAGTACTAACGCCAGCTGTTGATATTGGCCCTTATGACAGTACTATCGTTAGCTGTTGATATTGCCCCTAGTCACAGTACTAAAACATTCTAGCTGTTGATATTGCCCTTCGGACAGTAATAACGCTAGCTGTTGATATGGCCCCTCAGAACAATAATAACGCTAGCTGCTGATATTGCCACTAAGAACAGTAACAACTCTAGCTGTTGATAATGGCCCCTGAGGACAGTACTAACATCAACTTTTGATATTGCCCCTTAAGTGGTTCTAACGCTAGCTGTTTATATTGTCCCTAAGGACATTACTAAGCTGTTGATATTGCTCCTGAGGACAGTAATAACTCCAGCTGTTGATATTGCCCCTTAAGATAGTACTAACGCTAGCTGTTGATATTGCCCCTGAGGACAGTACTAAACCTAGCTGTTGATATGGTCCCTGAGGACAGTACTAACGCCAGTTGTTGATATTGCCCCTTAGGACAGTATTATCGCTAGCTGCTGATATTGCCTCTAAGGACGGTACTAAACTTAGCTGTTCATATGGCCCCAGAGGACAGTACTAACACCAGCTGTTGATATTGACCCTTAGGACAGTACTATCGCTAGCTGCTGATATTGCCTCTAAGGACGGTACTAAACTTAACTGTTGATATGGCCCCTGAGGACAGTACTAACGCCATCTGTTACGCTAGTTGTTGATATTGCCCCTAAAGACAGTACTTACGCCAGCTGTTGATATTGCCCCTTAGGATAGTCCTAAACCTAGCCGCTGATATTTCCCCCTTAGAACAGTAATAACGCTAGCTGTTGATATGGCCCCTGAGGATATTATTAAGCTGTTAATATTCACCCTGAGTAGAGTACTAAACATAGCTATTGATATTGTCCCTAAGAACAGTAATAACCCTAGCTGTTGATATGGCCCCTGAGGACTTTACTATCGATAGTTGTTGATATTGCCCCTAGGGACAGTACTAAAACTAGCTGTTGATATGGCCCCAGAGGACGGTACTAACGCCAGCTGTTGATATTGTCCCTTAAGATATAACTAACCCTAGCTGTTGATATTGCCCCTGAGGACAGTAATAAACCTAACAAAATGAGTGCATATTTACTTAGAGTTTTTAACTGTGTTTGTCGGGGGCTTATTTTCCCTGATTTTGAATAGGAATTTTGGTAGATTTTTGCCAAGCGCATCACTATTTACATTATTGATAATGCAAGTTGCTGTGTAGATAGTAAATGGAATACGCGATTCAGATTGTATTACTTTTTCTACGGAGGATTCTAACTGTCATTACGGTATTGCATTTATTGTGCAGTATAAATCTCTCTGAGATTGATTTTCATATTGTCATTATTATCACTCTGAGGTCGCTGTACCAGTATAACCTATAATGTGTTAACGGGATGTAAAACCAATTATTCATTCAGTCTATGGTTGAATTATTATGTTGTAAGTTTTGCGTTACATCTAGAAATGTGAGATTTCATTGTCGATAAATTACATCTGTAATTGTTTTACACGTTTTGTTAAAGTTTAGCATAATGTCTAGTCGACGAAGGTTTAGAATTCGGGTTTATTCATTCTGAATAAAGATTGCTTTGCAATCAAGGTATGGTGATACCTTAGCGCTATTATAAAATACATGTTGTGATAACATTGTAAGACTGGGTATATATTTTGTAGCCGTATACGCTAGGAGCGTACGTATACGCTAGGGAGCGTAGAGCATGTAGAGCGTATTGTCGGGAGCGTGGTCTACGGGTTCGTAGGTTGGGAACGCCGTCATAGGACGCGGGAACGACAGCATTCGTTATTTGGGCGACATACCAGACGGTAGCCACGGTCCCTATAAATAGTACAGACGGCCTTTTTCAATAATGCCCCTATAGACAATACTGACGCCATCTGCCAATAAGGTCCCTATAGACAATACTGACGCCATCTGTCAATAAGGTCCCTGCGGACAATAAAGAGAGCATCTGTCAATAATGCCCCTACAGACAATACAGACGGCATCTGTCAATAAGCTCACTATAGCCAATACATACGGCATATATCAATAAGGTCCTTACAGAAAATACAGGGGCATCTGACAATAAGGCCCCTATAGACAATACAGACGGCATCTGTCAATAAGGTCATCCCTATATACAATACAGACGCCATCTGATAATGCCCCGATGGACAATACAGACGGCATCTCTCAATAAGGTCTTTATAGACAATACAGACGGCATCCGTCAATAAGGTCCATATAGACAATACAGACGACGCCTGTCAATAAGGTCCCTACAGACAATACAGTCGGCATCTGTCAATAAGGTCCCTATAAACAGTACAGACGGCATCTGTCAATAATGCACCTTTAGACAATACTGACGCCATCTATCAATAAGGTTCCTATAGACAATACACACGGCATCTGTCAATAAGGTCCCTATTGACAATACAGGAGGCATCTGTCAATAAGGTTCCTACAGACAATACAGTCGATATCTGTCAATAAGGTCCTATAAACAGTACAGACGGCATCTGTCGATAATGCATCTACAGACAATACAGACGGCATCTGTCAATAAGGTCCCTATGGACAATATAGGCGGCATCTGTCAATAAGGCCCCTATGGACAACACAGATGACATCTGTCAATAATGGACAATACAAACGGTTTCTGTCAATAACGTCCCTATAGACAATACAGACGGCATCTGTTAACAAGGTCCCTATAAACAGTACAGACTGCATCTGTCAATAATGCACCTTTAGACAATACTGACGCATTCTGTCAATAAGGTCCCTATAGACAATACTTTCGCCATATATCAATAATGTTCCTATAGACAGTACATACGGCATATGTCAATAAGGTCCTTACAGACAATACAGTCGGCATCTGTCAAGTAGGTCCCTATAAACAGTACATACGGCATCTGTCAATAATGCACCTATAGACTATACTGACGCATTCTAATAAGGTCCCTATAGACAATACTTACACCATCTGTCAATAAGGTCCCTATAGTCAATACAGACGGCATCTGTCAATAAGGTCCCTATAGAAAATACTTACGCCATCTATCAATATGGTTCCTATAGACAATACAGACGGCATCTGTCAATAAGGTCCCTATAGACAAAACTTACGCCATCTGTCAATAAGGTCCCTATAAACAGTACAGACCGCACTTGTCAATATTACCCCTATAGACAATACTGACGCCATCTGTCAATAAGACCCCTATAGACAATACAGACAGCATCTGTCAATAAGGTCCCTATGGACAACAGAGACGGCATCTGTCAACAATGCCTATTGTCTATAGGGAGCTTCTTGAAAGATGCCGTATGTATTATCTGTAGCGGCATTACTGACAGATGCCGTCTGTACTGTTTATAGGGACCTTATTAACAGATGCCGTCTGTATTGTCTATAGGGACGTTTTTGACAGAAGCCGTTTGTATTGTCCATAGGGACATTATTGACAGATGTCGTCTGTGTTGTCCATAGGGGCCTTATTGACAGATGCCGTCTGTATTGTCTATAGGTAGCTTATTGACAGATGCCGTATGTATTGTCCATAGGAACCTTAATGTCAGATGCCGTCTGTATGGTCTATAGGGACCTTATTGACAGAATGCGTCTGTATTGTCTATAGGTGCATTATCGACAGATGCCGTTTGTACTGTTTATAGGGACCTTATTGACAGATGCCGACTGTATTGTCTGTAGGGACATTATAGACAGATGCCATCTATATTGTCTATAGGGACATTATTGACAGATGCCGTGTGTATTGTTTATAGGGACCTTATTGACAAATGACGTCTGTATTGTCAATAGAAACTTTATTGACAGATGCTGTATGTACTGTCTATAGGGACCTTATTGACAGATGAAGCCTGTATTGTCTGTAGGGACCTTATTGACAGATGCCGCCTATATTGTCTATAGGGACCTTATTGACAGATGCCATCTGTATTGTTATAGGGACCTTATTAACATATGCCGTCTGTATTGTCTATAGGGACCTTATTGACAGATGTCGTTCTGTGTTGTCAATAGGGCCCTTATTGACAGATGCCGCCTGTATTGTCTATAGGGACGTTATTGACAGATCTCGTCTTTGTTGTCAATAGAGACCTTATTGACAGATGAAGCCTGTATTGTCTGTAGGGACCTTATTGACAGATGCCGCCTATATTGTCTATAGGGACCTTATTGACAGATGCCATCTGTATTGTTATAGGGACCTTATTAACATATGCCGTCTGTATTGTCTATAGGGACCTTATTGACAGATGTCGTCTGTGTTGCCGATAGGGTCATTAATGACAGATGCCGTATGTATTGTCTATAGGGACCTTATTGACAGATGTCGCCTATATTGTCTATAGGGACCTTATTGACAGATGCCGTCTGTATTGTCTATAAGGAGCTTATTGAAAGATGCCGTATGTATTATCTGTAGCGGCATTATTGACAGATGCCGTCAGTACTGTTTATAGGGACCTTATTGACAGATGGCGTAAGTATTGTCTTCAGGGACCTTATTGACATATGCCGTCTGTATTGTCCATAGGGTCCTTATTGACAGATGTCATCTGTGTTGTCCATAGGGGCCTTATTGACAGATGCCGCCTATAATGTCTATAGGGACCTTATTGACAGATGCCGTCTGTATTGTCTATAGGGAGCTTATTGAAAGATGCCGTATGTATTATCTGTAGCGGCATTATTGACAGATGCCGTCTGTACTGTTTATAGGGACCTTAGTGACAGATTGTGTAAGTTTTTTCTATAGGGACCTTATTGACAGATGCCGTCTGTATTGTCCATAGGGACCTTATTGACTGATGTCATCTGTATTGTCTATAGGAACCTTATTGACAGATGCCATCTGTATTGTCTATAAAGACCTTATTGAAAGATGCCGTCTGTATTGCCCATAGGGGAATTA
Organism: Cyrtodaria siliqua; assembly: GCA_037043455.1. Taxonomy (NCBI): domain Eukaryota; kingdom Metazoa; phylum Mollusca; class Bivalvia; order Adapedonta; family Hiatellidae; genus Cyrtodaria; species Cyrtodaria siliqua. The sequence continues at coordinate 30,299 of JAWPHD010006396.1, forward strand.
TCGACAGATACCGTCTCTGTTGTACATAGGGACCTTATTGACAGATGCTGCCTGTATTGTCTATAAGGGTCTTATTGACAGATGACGCCTGTATTGTCTATAGGGACATTATTGACAGTTCCGTCTGTATTGTCTATTGCGACCTTATTGGCAGATGGCGTCAGTATTGTCTATAGGGACATTAGTGACAGATGGCGTCTGTATTGTCGATAGGGGCATTAATAACAGATACCGTATGTATTGTATATATGGACCTTATTGACAGATAGCGTCTATATTGTCTATTGCGACTTTATTGGCAGATGGCGTCAGTATTGTCTATAGGGGCATTAGTGACAGATGCCGTATGTTTTGTCGACATGGACCTTATTGACAGATTGACACATGGCGTCAGTATGGTCTGTAGGTTCGTTATTGACAGACATAGTCTGTGTTGTCTATAGAGATCATATTAACGCATGGCGTAAATATTGTTGAAAGGAAACTTATTGATAGATGGCGTCATTATTTTACATAGGTACATTGTTGACAAATGAAGTGTGTATTGGATACAGGTACCTTAGTGACAGATGATGTTGGTATTGTCCAAAGAAACCTCATTGACAGATGGAGTTCTTATTGTATATAGGGTCCCACTTGATGGATTGTGCCTATATTGACTATAAGGACCGTATTGACAGATTACGTACACACTGTCTATAGGGACATTTTTGACAGATGGTGTCAGTATTTTCAATAGGGACGTTATCGACAGATGACGTCAGTACCGACCATATTTACAGGTGGCGTCATTACTGTTGATAGGGTATCTTATCGACAGATGGCGTCAATATTGTTGATAGAGACCTTATTGACAGATCGCGTCAGTATTGTATATATGGACCTTATTGACAGATTTTGCCATCATTGTTGATTGGGACCTTATTGACAGATAGCCTCAATATTTTCTATCAGGAACTTATTAAGAGAGTGTGCTTGTTTGGTCAATAACGCCGTTATTGATACATGGAGTTAGTGTGGTCTATATGGATCGAGTCTGTATTGTGCATAGGGACCTTATTGACAGATGTATAGCAAATAGGGACCATAGTGACATGTGGCATCAGTTTTTTTATATTGGGACCTTATTGAAAGATTGTGTCATTATTGTCTATAGGGACCTTATTGAGAGATGGTGCCAGTAGTGTTGATTGGGACCTTATTGGCAGATAGAGTCAGTATTGTCTTAATGGACCTTATTGACAGATGGTGTTTGTTTTGTCAATAGGGACTTTATTGACAGACGGCGTCAATATGATCTGAATGGACGTTACTGTTGACAGACGTAGTCTGTGTTGTCTTTATTGACACATGGCGTAAGTAGTGTTGAAACGGACCGTATTGGTAGATGGCGTCATAATTGTCTATAGGGACCTTGTTGATAAATGAAGTGTGTATTGCGTACAGGTACCTCAGTGACAGATGGTGTGGGTATTGTCCATAGAGACCTTATTGACAGATGGAGTTCATATTGTCTATATGGATCTAATTGACAGACGGCGTCAGTATTGTTGAAAGGGACCTTATTGACAGATGACGTCAGTATTGTGTATATGGACCTTATTGACAGATGGCGCTGGAATTGTTGCTTGGGACTTAATTGATAGATAATGTTTGTTTTGTCACTAAGGACCTCACTAAGGACCTTATTGACAAATGTCGTTTATACTGTCCTCTGGGGCAATGTCGACAGATAATCTTACTACTTTCGAAAGTGATATATTCAAAACCTGTGATATTTAATCTTTAAACGGTTTCTGACCAGTGTGTACGAGTATGCTGCCTCTATTCCCTAATATGAGAATAGTGGGCAGAGTATATTCCCCCACCCTCCCACAACACACCCGAATATTTTGCTTACTTAATGTGTGAATCACCTATACATGTGAACATGCTTGGAATAATAGAAATAGGTATAGAAATCGAATAGGAATTGCAGCTTTCACAGAACACAGTAAACCCCAAAACACGCAAACAGACAAACAAGAAAACAAAAGTAATAATAAATGCAAACTACATCACAAACACAAAAGGGTTAACAATAATAAGAACTAAGAATATAACAATAATATTCACCAAGTCACACTTTACTTAAGAGATCAAATGCTTGCATAAAAACCTACTGGTAACTTATAAAGCCAGAAGAAAAGTATGCTATTAAGCAATAGGCTATTTTATATGATCAGCTTTAATATAATAATGGTCAGCTTTAATATACTAATTATATTGTTTTAAATCATGTGACAATACTGTCCTCAGGGCAAAAAAAAAGGATACAGTCAGTACTAAACTCTGCAATAATATCACCTGCTAGCTTCCATCGCTCATTACTGTGCTCTAGGACAATATCAACAGATATTTAACCTGTGATATTTAATCTTAAACGGTTTCTCACCAGTGTGTATGCCGCACATGAAATCCGAGAGTGATGGGCAGAGTATTCCACCCCCCCCCCCCCCGCCGCCCCCACCCCCACCCGCATTCACCCACCTTTCCCGAATAGTTTGCTCAATTTTTGTGTTGATCACCTGTACATGTGAACATGCTTGGATAATATCACTAAGAATATAACAAGAGTATTCCGCAAGTCACAATATTTAAGTAAAGAATAAAATGCTTGTATGCAAACATAAACCTGCTGGTAATTTATAAAGCCAGAAGAACGTAGGGCAATTAAGCGGCAGTTTGTTTTTAATGATCTGCTTTAATATAATAATTGTATTCTTTTAAATCATGTGTCAGTACTGTCCTCAGTGAAAAAAAAATCGGATACGGTTAATACTAAACTCTGCGAAAATATCACCTACTAGTTTCCATTGCTCCAGTACTGTACTTAAAGACAATATCAACAGCTAGCGTCAGTAAACTCCTGAACGGTTAATTAAACTAATTAGGTCACTTCCTTGCTACGCGAAAGGGACAATATATTCATAATTTGTGATATTTAATATTAAACGGTTTCTCACCAGTATGTATGTGTATGCATAGTTGTCTTTTCGTTTACCCTACCTTTATGTTTTTTTGTAAATGAGAGCTTTAGTTGACCGTTAATTATTAGGGCAAGGTACTGTGAAACGTGTGCCCTCATTCGATGGAGATTTTAAGCCGTTGAACAGTCCCATGTACAGGATGTATTTGCTCATTATAGATCTTGATGAAGTTATGTATTACTCAGTGACGCAAAATACACGTTGAGCTTTCCTTGGAAACGACGTTGTCATGATAATTGGATTTGAGTACATGCAGTATCAAAAATTAGGAACTGACTGGGTCAGCACCTCTTCCCCTAATCTGAAAAGGATGGGCAGAGTATGCCCCTCTCCATCCTCATATACCCTGCATGAATATTTTGCTTATATTACGTGTTGATTCCCAATGCACGTGTACGTGGTTTGATTTCGTGAATTCACATGTACTTAAGAAATCACGTTCTTCGAAATAAACCGACAGGTATATTATAGAAGAAAGAGGTTATAATTAAGCTAAATGACTCTTTTGTTTTTAAAAACAGTAAGTGATATTGTCTAGGCGATGTGAGAGTTGTCTCTAGCATCCGTTACGTATAATTATTTTAAACAGTAGGCGATTGTGTGTATTCATGCAGGAGAAAAGCCAACTAAGTCACATGTATTACGTTTTTCTTTCGTTAAATGATAGAATATATTATTTCTCCTTTATATTCATATTTATCGGCTTATATAGCAGTTGATTCCAATGCGCTAGTATCTTCTAATTAGGAAGTAGTAACTTCGTTGGAAATACGAATTAACTTCACACACGTCAAAAAGGGCATACACATACATATCCACGATTAATGGGTAATGGGTAGTACAATTAGAAAAAAAGTTCTTATCAAGCATTATTTAGTACATAAAACCATGGACATATATACTCATATCGATGCTAATCAGAAAATGGTATTTCTCCTGTATACACATATACATCGGGTGGTATAGGAGTCATTTAGGCAGAAATAACTTATACTTTACTAAAATGAGTAACTAGTGCTATGCGGAAACTTAAAGGACAATATATACATCTCTCTCATCACCTAGACATTATCACTAAATATTTTTAATCGAAAAATAACTGAATATCTTAACTTTTGTCGCTTATACGGCTTCTCCTCTGTATGTATACTCACATTTGACTACTGTTTTAAAAAGAAATTAACGGATGACAGAGCCATCCTATTTCTTTTATAAACTGATATGCATCGTCTGGTACAGGAGGGAATTATGCACTAATACCTTTTACTGAACTAAATTCGGTATACAGAAATTTATTTTTAAACAGTAGGTGAATATGATTATTCATATAATACGTCAAATTCAATACGCAATATGTGACCTGTACACATTATGTGTGATAATACCATCACACAATGCATTGTCATGGTCGACGCATGTATGCGACTGCTGCGTTATGTAACTTAAAAGAGTATGAGAGTATACCTTTCGAAACGACAGAACACGATACATATGCAATATTGCTGTCTCAGTTTGATTGTTCATGGACAGTAGTGAAATATGCTAGCTACCGCTCACTCATCCTAGTGCCGGGTATAGCAGAACTTAATAGTCATAAAACAATAGTATATACGTTTAACCGTCCCAGTATCTAACAACTGTATGCCCCAAAGAGCAAAATAAACAAAATGGAATTTAGTTGCTCCAGCGGTTATGAAGCCTGCGTATCAAAAGTAACAGCCGAAAGACTCAATTAAAAAGCAGACAACATATCCTATGAGTGGTTAAACAATACCCATAGCCTTTTATCGACCGGAGTAGTGGGACCACCGAATCGAAAATTAAGTATAGAAAACAAAAGCAATTGAAAATGTACCGCCGATATCTAAATATAAATATCGGGCTCCAATCTCCAAAGATCAAATAAATAACCTTGCGTCAGACCCGTAACTACGCTGAGACATAGAAGTACGCACGCACGCACTTACGCACGAACGCACTTACGCACGTACTCACGCACGCACGCACGCACGCACACACACGCACACACACACACACACACACACGCACACATACGCACATACACACATACACACATACACACACACATACATACTTTCACACATACATACTTTCATATATACATACATAAAGATAAATAAAACTAAATAAATAATTAAATACAACATTCATGTTTAATCACAATGTTATTGATTCTTGAACCAGAGACTACTTTTTCTGTAATCGGGAAAGTAATGAGACATGGCTTCTAATTGACAATTAATGAATTATATCTCTATAAGTGAAAGGCAACATATAACTGTAGTAGGACATATATAATACCACCAAGCATCAGATATACCAATGATACCAACATAAGGAAATGAAGACATTCTTAACCGATAGTGCTATACAAAGTGGTCTGTGGAACCGTATTTGAGCCAGACCGAATTACGCACACGTGTCCCTCATTACGTGGTCCCGCCTTAGAACCATTACGCGATGGGAAAGCTTATATTAGCAGGATTTTATAACGGATATTTTTGACAATAAAACACGTTTAAAAACATGTTTTACTGAAATACCTGTTTACAATTACCTATTAAATGTTTTAATTTTACAATATAAACCTTTTTAAAGCCAAAATTAAGGTTTTATTTCATACCCCAGCCAACCCCGCTTTCACTTCTTGGAGACGGGGTTAGATGGGTATGCAAGTTAATACTCGGACCGCGTTATGTAATTCGGTCGAATTAAGGACACGTGTCTAATTCATTGGAAAAAACATATTAGGGACACATGTGGTCCAAGTGCGGTGCATGTACTCACCACCCGTATTACGTACACAAGTGAATAATTGTATTTGTGCTTTATAAATACACGAGTTATTTAAGTATCACCAGAATGGTGGTATTCTATTTTTGTCACTAGGTAGCTACATAACTATCTAGATATTTTTAACGGTTTATCTAGTGAACTCCAAAATATCTAGATGTCTATCAGGGGCCATATCAACAGCTAGAGTTAGTACTGTCCTCTGGGGCCATATCAACTGCTAGTTTTAGTACTGTCCTAAGGGGCAATATCAACAGCTAGCGACAGTACAGTCCTCAGGGGCCATATCAACAGCCAGCGATAACACTGTCATCAGGGGCCATATCAACAGCCAACGTTAGTACTGTCCTTAGGGGCAATATCAACAGCTGGCGTAAGTAGTGTCCTCAGGGCCAATATCAACAGCTGTCGTTAGTACTGTCCTAATGGGCAATATCAAGAGCTGGCGTAAGTAGTGTCCTCAGGGCCAATATCATCAGCTAGCATTAGTACTGTCCTCATGGGCAATATCAACAGCTGGCGTAAGAACTGACCTCATGGGAGTATCAACAGCCAGCGTTTAAACATCCATAGGGATATTATCTAAATCTAGCGATAGTACTATCCTAAGGTGCAATATCAACAGCTAGCGTTAGTACTGTCCTCTGTGGCCATATCAAAAGCTAGTTTTAGTACCGTCCATAGCGGCAGTATCAACAGCTAGCAATAGTACTGTCCTATCGGTCAATATCAACAGCTGGCGTCTGTACCGTCCTTAGGGGCAATATCAGCAGTTGGCGTTAGTACTGTCCTCAGAGGCCATATAAACAGCTAGGTTTAGTATTGTCCTCTGGGGCCATATCAACAGATAGTTTTAGTACCGTTCCTAGGGGCAGTATCAACAGCTAGCGATAGTACTGTCCTAAGGGCCAATATCAACAGTTGTCATTAGTACTGTCCTCAGGGGCCATATCAACATCTAGCTTTATTACTGTCCTCAGGGGCCATATCAAAAGCTGATCCCTCAGGGGCCTAGGAATCTTTATGTGAGGAAGCTATCCAGCTGGCTTGCGGAACGTCGGTGGTTCTACCCAGGTGCCCGCCCGTGCACGAAAATTGCCCGGAGGGGCACCTGGGGTCTTCCTCCACCAATGGAAGCTGGAAAGTCGCCGTATGACCTTAGCTGTTGGTGCGACTATAAAATCCAATTCAAACTCAAACTCATATCAAAAGCTAGGGTTAGTACTATCTTAAGGGGCAATATCAACAACTGGCGTTAATACTGTCCTATGGGACCATATCAACAGCTAGTTTTAGTACTGTCGCTAGGGGCAATATCAACAGCAAGCGATAGTACTGTCCTCACGGGCCATCTCATGGACCATATCAACAGCTAGGTTTAGTACTGTCCTCAGGGGCAATATCAGCAGCTATCGTTAGTACTACCTTAAGGGGCAATATCAAAGGCTGGCGTTAGTACTGTCCTCATGTGCCATATCAACAGCTAGGTTTAGTATTGTCCTCAGGGGCAATATTAACAGCTAGCGTTAGTACTATCTTAAGGGGCAATATCAACAGCTGATGTTAGTACTGTCCTCTGGGGCCATATCAACAGCTAGCGTTATTACTGTCCCTAGGGGCAATATCAACAGGTGGCGATAGTACTGTCCTCAGGGGCCATTATCAACAGCTAGAGTTGTTACTGTTCTTAGTGGCAATATCAACAGCTGCGTTTAATACTGTCCTCAGGGGTAATATCAACATCTTAGTAATGTCCTGAAGGGCAATATCAATAGCTAGAATTAGTACTATCTTAAGGGGCAATATCAACAGTTGATGTTAGTACTGTCCTCAGGGGCCATTATCAACAGCTAGAGTTGTTACTGTTCTTAGTGGCAATATCAACAGCTAGCGTTATTATTGTTCTGAGGGGCCATATCAACAGCTAGCGTTATTACTGTCCGAAGGGCAATATCAACAGCTAGAATGTTTTAGTACTGTGACTAGGGGCAATAACAACAGCTAACGATAGTACTGTCATAAGGGCCAATATCAACAGCTGGCGTTAGTACTGTCTTCATGGGCCATATCAACAGCTAGATTTAGTACTGTTCTTAGGGGCAAAATTAACAGCTGGCGATAGTACTGTCCCCAGGGGCCATATCAACAGCTAGCGTTATTAATGTTCTTAGGGGCCATATCAACAGCTGGCGTTATTACTGTCCTAAGGGCAGTATTAACAACTAGAATTAGTACTGTCCGCAGGGGCCATATCAACAGCTAGCGTTTTTACTGTTCTAAGGGGCAATATCAACAGCTGGCGTTAGTACTGTCCTCATGGGCCATATCAACAGCTAGTTTTGGTATTGTCCTCGGGACAATATTAACAGCTAGCGTTAGTACTATCTTAAGGGGCAATATCAACAGTTGATGTTAGTACTGTCCTCAGGGGCCATTATCAACAGCTAGAGTTGTTACTCTTCTTAGTGGCAATATCAACATCTACGTTTAATGCTGTCCTCAGGGGCAATATCAACATCTTAGTAATGTCCTAAAGGGCAATATGAACAGCTAAAATGTTTTAGTACTGTGACTAGGGGCAATATCAACAGCTAACGCTAGTACTGTCATAAGGGCCAATATCAACAGCTGGCGTTAGTACTGTCTTCATGGGCCATATCAACAGCTAGATTTAGTACTCTCCTTAGGGGCAAAATTAACAGCAGCTGGCGATAGTACTGTCCCCAGGGGCCATATCAGCAGCTAGCGTTATTATTGTTCTTAGGGGCCATATCAACAGCTAGCGTTATTACTGTTCTAAGGGGCAATATCAACAGCTGGCGTTATTACTGTTCTAAGGGGCAATATCAACAGCTGGCGTTAGTACTGTCCTCATGGGCCATATCAACAGCTAGTTTTGGTATTGTCCTCAGGGACAATATTAACAGCTAGCGTTAGTACTATCTTAAGGGGCAATATCAACAGTTGATGATAGTACTGTCCTTAGGGGCAAAATTAACAGCTGGCGTTAGTACTGTCCCCAGGGGCCATATCAACAGCTAGCGTTATTATTGTTCTGAGGGGCCATATCAACAGCTAGCGTTATTACTGTCCGAAGGGCAATATCAACAGCTAGAATGTTTTAGTACTTTGACTAGGGGCAATATCAACAGCTAACGATAGTACTGTCATAAGGGCCAATATCAACAGTGGGGCGTTAGTACTGTCTTCATGGGCCATATCAACAGCTAGATTTAGTACTGTCCTTAGGAGCAAATTAACAGCTGGCGATAGTAATGTCCCAAGGGGCCATATCAACAGCTAGCGTTATTATTGTTCTTAGTGGCCATATCAACAGCTAGCGTTATTACTGTCCTAAGGGCAATATTAACAGCTGAAATTAGTAATGCTCGCAGGGGCCATATCAACAGCTAGTTTTGGTATTGTCCTCAGGGGACAATATTAACAGCTAGCGTTAGTACTATCTTAAGGGGCAATATCAACAGTTGATGTTAGTACTGTCCTCTGGGGCCATATCAACAGCTAGGTTTAGTACTGTCCTCTGGGGCCATATCAACAGCTAGTTTAAGAACCGTCCATAGGGGCAGTATCAACAGCTAGCGATAGTACTGTCCTAAGGGCCAATATGAACAGCTGGCGTTAGTGCTGTCCTCAGGGGCTATATCAACAGCTAGTTTTATTACTGTCCTCAGAGGCAATACCACCAGCTAGGGTTAATCTATCTGAAGGGGCTATATCAACAGCTGACGTAGTACTGTCCTCTGGGGCCAAATAAACTGCTAGTTTTAGTACTGTCCTAAGGGGCATATCGGCAGCTAGCGATAGTACTGTCCTATCGTCAATAGCTGGCGTTAGTACTGTCCTTAGGGGCAATATCAGCAGCCGGCGTTAGTACTGTTCTCAGAGGCCAAATAAACAGCTAGGTTTAGTACTGTCCTCTGGGGCCATATCAACAGCTAGTTTTAGTACAGTCCCTAGGGGCAGTATCAACAGCTAGCGATAGTACTGTCCTCAGGGGCCATATCAACAGCCAACGTTAGTACTGTTCTTAGGGGCAATATCAATAGATTACGTAAATAGTGTCCTGAGGGCCAATATCAACAGCTGTCGTTAGTACTGTCATAATGGGCAATGTCAACAACTGTCGTAAGTAGTTTCCTTAGGGCCAACACCATCAGCTAGTATTAGTACTGTCCTCATGGGCAATATCAACAGCTAGCGTAAGAACTGACCTCATGGGAATATCAACATCCAGCGTTTAAACATCCATAGGGATATTATCTAAATTTAGCGATAGTACTATCCTAAGGGGTAATATCAACAGCCGGCGTTAGTACTGTCCTCTGTTGCCATATCAACTGCTAGATGTAGCACTGTCCTATGGGGCAATATCAGCAGCTAGCGATAGTACTGTCCTATCGGTCAATATCAATAGCTGGCGTTAGTACTGTCCTTAGGGGCAATATCAGCAGTTGGTGTTAGTACTGTCCTCACACGCCATATAAACAGCTAGGTTTAGTACTGTCCTCCGGGCCATATCAATAGCTAGTTTTAGTACCGTCCCTAGGAGCAGTATCAACAGCTAGCGATAGTACTGTCCTAAGGACAAATATCAACAGCTGGCGTTAGTGCTGTCCTCAGGGGCTATATCAACAGCTAGATTTATTACTGTCCTCAGGGGCAATATCAACAGCTAGGGTTAGTTCTATCTTAAGGGGCTATATCAACAGCTGACGTAGTACTGTCCTCTGAGGCCATATCAACTGCTAGTTTTAGTACTGTCCTAAGGGGCAATATCGGCAGCTAGCGATAGTACTGTTCTATCGGCCAATAGCTGGCGTTAGTACTGTCCTTAGGGGCAATATTAGCAGCTGGCGTTAGTACTGTCCTCAGTTGCCATATAAACAGCTAGGTTTAGTACTGTCCTCTTGGGCCATATCAACAGCTAGTTTTAGTACCGTCCCTAGGGGCAGTATGAACAGCTAGCGATAGTACTGTCCTCGGGCTATATCAACAGCTGGCGTTAGTACTGTCCTCTGGGGCCATATCAACAGCCAACGTTAGTACTGTCCTTAGGGACAATATCAGCATCTGGCGTAAGTAGTGTCCTCAGGGCCAATATCAACAGCTGTCATTAGTACTGTCCTCATATCAACAGCTAGCGTCAGAACTGACCTCATGGGAATATCAACAGCCAGCGTTTAAACATACATAGGGATATTATCTAAATCTAGCGATAGTACTATCCTAAGGGTCAATTTCAACAGCTAGCGTTAGTACTGTCCTCTGTGGCCATATCAACTGCTAGATTTAGTACTGTCCTAAGGGGCAATATCAGGAGCTATCGATAGCACTGTGCTATCGGTCAATATCAATAGCTGGCGTTAGTACTGTCCTTAGGGGCAATATCAGCAGTTGGCGTTAGTACTGTCCTCAGACGCCATATGAACAGCTAGGTTTAGTACTGTCCTCTGGGGCCATATCAACAGCTAGTTTTGGTATTGTCCTCAGGGACAATATTAACAGCTAGCGTTAGTACTATCTTAAGGGGCAATATCAACAGTTGATGTTAGTACTGTCCTCTGGGGCCATATCAACAGCTAGGTTTAGTACTGTCCTCTGGGGCCATATCAACAGCTAGTTTAAGAACCGTCCATAGGGGCAGTATCAACAGCTAGCGATAGTACTGTCCTAAGGGCCAATATGAACAGCTGGCGTTAGTGCTGTCCTCAGGGGCTATATCAACAGCTAGGTTTATTACTGTCCTCAGAGGCAATACCACCAGCTAGGGTTAATCTATCTGAAGGGGCTATATCAACAGCTGACGTAGTACTGTCCTCTGGGGCCAAATAAACTGCTAGTTTTAGTACTGTCCTAAGGGGCAATATCGGCAGCTAGCGATAGTACTGTCCTATCGGTCAATAGCTGGCGTTAGTACTGTCCTTAGGGGCAATATCAGCAGCCGGCGTTAGTACTGTTCTCAGAGGCCAAATAAACAGCTAGGTTTAGTACTGTCCTCTGGGGCCATATCAACAGCTAGTTTTAGTACAGTCCCTAGGGGCAGTATCAACAGCTAGCGATAGTACTGTCCTCAGGGGCCATATCAACAGCCAACGTTAGTACTGTTCTTAGGGGCAATATCAATAGATTACGTAAATAGTGTCCTGAGGGCCAATATCAACAGCTGTCGTTAGTACTGTCATAATGGGCAATGTCAACAACTGTCGTAAGTAGTTTCCTTAGGGCCAACACCATCAGCTAGTATTAGTACTGTCCTCATGGGCAATATCAACAGCTAGCGTAAGAACTGACCTCATGGGAATATCAACATCCAGCGTTTAAACATCCATAGGGATATTATCTAAATTTAGCGATAGTACTATCCTAAGGGGTAATATCAACAGCCGGCGTTAGTACTGTCCTCTGTTGCCATATCAACTGCTAGATGTAGCACTGTCCTATGGGGCAATATCAGCAGCTAGCGATAGTACTGTCCTATCGGTCAATATCAATAGCTGGCGTTAGTACTGTCCTTAGGGGCAATATCAGCAGTTGGTGTTAGTACTGTCCTCACACGCCATATAAACAGCTAGGTTTAGTACTGTCCTCCGGGCCATATCAATAGCTAGTTTTAGTACCGTCCCTAGGAGCAGTATCAACAGCTAGCGATAGTACTGTCCTAAGGACAAATATCAACAGCTGGCGTTAGTGCTGTCCTCAGGGGCTATATCAACAGCTAGATTTATTACTGTCCTCAGGGGCAATATCAACAGCTAGGGTTAGTTCTATCTTAAGGGGCTATATCAACAGCTGACGTAGTACTGTCCTCTGAGGCCATATCAACTGCTAGTTTTAGTACTGTCCTAAGGGGCAATATCGGCAGCTAGCGATAGTACTGTTCTATCGGCCAATAGCTGGCGTTAGTACTGTCCTTAGGGGCAATATTAGCAGCTGGCGTTAGTACTGTCCTCAGTTGCCATATAAACAGCTAGGTTTAGTACTGTCCTCTTGGGCCATATCAACAGCTAGTTTTAGTACCGTCCCTAGGGGCAGTATGAACAGCTAGCGATAGTACTGTCCTCGGGCTATATCAACAGCTGGCGTTAGTACTGTCCTCTGGGGCCATATCAACAGCCAACGTTAGTACTGTCCTTAGGGACAATATCAGCATCTGGCGTAAGTAGTGTCCTCAGGGCCAATATCAACAGCTGTCATTAGTACTGTCCTCATATCAACAGCTAGCGTCAGAACTGACCTCATGGGAATATCAACAGCCAGCGTTTAAACATACATAGGGATATTATCTAAATCTAGCGATAGTACTATCCTAAGGGTCAATTTCAACAGCTAGCGTTAGTACTGTCCTCTGTGGCCATATCAACTGCTAGATTTAGTACTGTCCTAAGGGGCAATATCAGGAGCTATCGATAGCACTGTGCTATCGGTCAATATCAATAGCTGGCGTTAGTACTGTCCTTAGGGGCAATATCAGCAGTTGGCGTTAGTACTGTCCTCAGACGCCATATGAACAGCTAGGTTTAGTACTGTCCTCTGGGGCCATATCAACAGCTAGTTTTAGTACCGTCCCTAGGGGCAGTATCAACAGCTAGCGATAGTACTGTCCTAAGGGCCAATATCAACAGCTAGGTTTATTACTGTCCTCAGGGACAATATCAACAGCAAGGGTTAGTTCTATCTTAAGGGGATATATCAACAGCTGACGTAGTACTGTCCTCTGGGGCCATATCAACTGCTAGTTTAGTACTGTCCTAAGGGGCAATATCGGCAACTAGCGATTGTACTGTCCTATCGGTCAATAGCTGCCGTTAGTACTGTCCTTAGGGGCAATATCAGCAGCTGGCGTTATTACTGTCCTCAGATGCCATATAAACAGCTAGATTTAGTACTGTCCTCTGGGGCCATATCAACAGCTAGTTTTAGTACCGTCCCTAGGGGCAGTATCAATAGCTAGCGATAGTACTGTCCTCGGGCTATATCAACACCTAGGTGTATTACTGTCCTCAGGGGCAATATCAACAACTAGGGTTAGTTCTATCTTAAGGGGCAATATCAACAGCTGACGTTAATACTGTCCTATGGGGCCATATCAACAGCTATTTTACTCCTGTCCCTAGGGGCAATATCAGCAGCTGGCAATAGTAAAGTCCTCAGGGTCCATATTAACAGCTACCGTTATTACTGTTCTTAGGGGCAATATCAACAGCTACGTTTAGTACTCTCCTCAGGGGCGATATCAACAGCTTAATAATGTCCTTAGGGGCAATACCAACACCTAGAATTAGTACTATCTCAGGGGCCATATCAACAGCTAGCGTTATTCTAAGGGGTAATATCAACGGCTAGGTTTAGGACTATCCTAATGGGAAATATCAACAGCTGGCGTTAGTACTATCTTAAGGGGCAATATCAACAGCTGGCGTTATTACTGTCCTCAGGGGCAATATCAACAGCTAGGGTTAGTTCTATCTGAAGGGGCAATATCAACAGCTGACGTTAGTACTGTCCCTCCTAGGGGCAATATCAACAGCTAGCGTTCGTACTATCTTAAGGGGCAATATCAACAGCTGGCGTTATTACTGTCCTCAGGGGCAATATCAACAGCTTAGTAATGTCCTAAGGGGCAATATAAACAGCTAGAATTAGTACTGTCCTCAAGGGCCATATCAACAGCCAGCGTTATTACTGTTCTAAGGGCCATATCAACATCTAGCGTTAATATTGTTCTAAGGGGCATTATCAACAGCTAAGGTTATACTTACTTTTAGTACTATCTTACAGTGCAGTATCAGCTGGCGTTAGTATTGTCTTCTGGGGCCATATCAACAGGTAGTTTTAGTATCGTCCCTAGGGGCAATATCAACAGCTAGCGATAGTACTGTCCTAATTGCCAACAGCTGGTGTTAGTACTGTCCTCAGGGGCAATATCAACAGCTAGGGTTAGTTCTATCTTAAGGGGCAATATCAACAGCTAGCGATAGTACTGTCCTAATTGCCAACAGCTGGTGTTAGTACTGTCCTCAGGGGCAATGTCAACAGCTAGCGTTAGTACTGTCCTCAGAGGTATTATCAACAGCTAGCGTTAGTACTGTCCTTTGGGGCAATATCGCCGGCTAGCGTTAGCCCTGTCCTAAAACAAATACAGTGAGTACTACTAAACTTTACGAAAATATCACCTACTAGCTTCCATCGCATTTGTACTGTTCTCAAGGACAATTTCAAGAATTAGCGTCAGTAAAGTCTTGAAAGACAAAATAAATTGCTTAGGTCACTTCCCTGAAACACAAAAGGGACAATATAGTCATATCCTTAAACGGTTTCTCACCAGTGTGTATGCATACTTGTCTTTTCGTTTACCCTACCTGTTTGCAAGCAATGTTTTTTCCCAAATAAGTGCTTTTGATGAATGACCGTTCATTATTCGGGCAAGGTACATGTACTGTGAAACTGCCATCCTTCGAAGGGGATGTTAAGCCGTTGAACAGGCCCATGTACAGGATGGGCCACACCCTATATAATTATGCTTCTTACATATTTTGCTGAAATTCTGTGTTAATCAGTGACAACATGCCAGCAAAGCCTTCCTCGGAAACCAGGCTGTCATGATAGTCGGAAATGAATTCGTGTAGTTTAAAAAAATAATAGCAGTAGGCTTGCACCTCTCCCCATAACCTCAGACGGGTGGACAGAGAATATTCCCCGTACCTCGTCTTGTTCCGTATTTGGAAACTCAAACTACTCACATATCTGACGTTTCCCTGTTAACGTTGTCGATTTGTGTTAGCTGTGTTCGTTTTCAAGTTTCAAAACACAGAATACGTGTCAGCGCGAGATATGTCGAAATATAAAAATTCCAGAGATATTCACCTGAAAAACATGAACTAGTCGTACGAAAATGTATAGATCGATGAGGTATTCTTCTCTATGGTGCGTTTTATGCATGCACGCTTGGTTGTTAACGTTTAATCTATTGCTGTATGGCGGCTGTTTATGCATGCATATCTTGATCTCTTCATGAACCTGTCTTGATAAGGTCGACCCTGATACCTACTTATTCTAAAAGGGCATCACAGTAACTCTGTTGTAGGTACGCACTATAAAAGCTACGATTCTCGCTGCTAGAATATACCAAAAGTATTAATCAAGTCACATTGTACTAAGACATCATGTTCTTGCATATAAAGCTACTGGTACTTTATAATGACAGAACAAATGGGTGGTATTTAAACTAAAGGACGTTTTTATTTTTAAAAATGGTCTGCTTTAATGTAATAAGTTTCTTTTAAATCGCGTGTCAGTACTGTCCTCAGCGGAACAATAAACGGATACAATCAATACTAATCTCTGTGAAAATATCACCTGCCAGCTTCTCTGGGTTGAGTACTGTCCTCAAGGACAATATCAACACAGCTAGCGTCAGTACAGTCCTGAGGGACATAATAAACTGCTTAGGTGAATTTATTGATACGCGAAAGGGACGACATATTCATAAACTCTGATATTGTACCTTAAACGGTTTCTCACCAGTGTGTACGCACACTTGTCATTTCGCTTACTCTAACAATTGCAAGCAATGTTTTTTTCCAAGTGAAGGTTTTGGGCAAATGACCTTTCATTATTCGGGCAAGGTACTGAGAATCTTATGCCATCCTTCGAAGGAAATGTTAAGACTTAGACCAGTCCCATGTAGGAAGAGTCATACCTTATATATGCTCATGACATATCTCTTTGAATTTCTGTGTTAATACGCCGAAAGGTCCGTGGAGCTTTCCTCGGAAACGACGCTGCCATGCTAATTAGACTAGACCGTGTGCAGTATCTATAATTAGGAACGGCGGGGACAGCACCTCTCCCCTAATCTGAAAGGGGTGGGTAGAGTATGTCCCTTCCCGCAACCCCCACAACACACACACCACACGAACATTTTTCTTATATTATATGCAGAATCCCTATGCATTTGTACATGGTTTGATAAGATAACAAATAATATACCAATAGTATTCATCATTTCACATGTAATTAATAAATCGTGTTCTTGCAAATAAACCGACTGGTACATTATAGAAGGAAGAGGTGATAATTAAGCTAAAAGACAGTGTTTTTTTTAAAAATAGTAAGTGGTAATGTCTAGGCGATGTGAGAGATGTCTCTAACACCCTTTAAATGTAATTAGTTTAAACAGTAGGCGAATGTGTGTATTCATGCAGGATAAAATCCAAATAAGTCACATATATTAAGTTTTTATTTCGTTAAATGGTATAATATGGTATTTCTCCTGTACACTCAATGTATCGGCTAATATTTCAGTTAAATCCTAGGCACTAGTAACTTCTACTTCTAATTAGGAAGTAGTAACTGCTTAGGAAATATGAATTAAACAAATAGCATACAAATTCATATCCACGATTAATGCGTAATTGCGGCTGGTATAGCAGTTAATTAGGCACTAGTAACTTCTACTTTGCTAAAATGAGCAACTATGCATATTCGGAAAATTAAAGGACAATAGAAACATCTCTACTCCTAATATCTTAATGTATGTAGCTTATATGGCTTCTCTCCTGTATGCATACTCACATTCGACTACTGTTTAAAAAAGTTAATTGAATTGATTTGTGTTTTAAGGCGCAACAACACATGAAAGGTTATATGGCGCCTAACAGGAACGAACGTGCCATGCTTATCCTCCATTTACATCAAGATAAAATATGAAGATTGGGCCTAGAACCTTCTTACCTGCAAAACTGCAGAATTGCTGCAAATTCTATAATAGACACTCAATTTACGATGGAGCCACGTTTCCACGTTTGCATACGCGGTGTCATGGTAAAGACCTTGAATGGGCATGATAAAAAATGACAAAATGAATATGAATGTGTGTGTGTGGGGGGGGGGGGGGTGGGGGGTGAGGTCTACCCCGCAACCTCACGGGGAACATAATTAAAGTTAACAGATGACAGAGACATCGTATTTCTCTTATCAGGATATCTCTCACATCACCTAGACATTATCACTTGCTATCATTTTAACGAAATATAACAGAATGGCTTAATATATTTGATTTATATGGCTTCTCCCCTGTATGTATTCTCACATTCGCCTACTGTTTATTTCCTAAGCCGTTACTACTTCCTAATTATTTTTTAAAACAGTAGGCGAATGTGATTATTCATATAATGCGTCAAAACTCAATATGCAATATGTGACTTGTACGCATTATGTGACAAAAATAGTTGTTTGTTTGTGTTTTGTGCTTTTTGTAGTTGTTGCTATTGAGTGTTGTTTGTGTTTTTTGGGGGGAGGGGGCAGTGGTTGTGGGTTGGCTGTTAATAGAGTTTTTTTAAAGTTGCGCATCACCCCTTAACTGGAAACAACGCGTGCGTGCGTAGTGAGTGAGTGAGTGAGTGAGTGAGTGAAGTGAGTGAGTGAGTGAGTGAGTGAGTGAGTGAAGTGAGTGAGTGAGTGAGTGAGTGAGTGAGTGAGTGAGTGAGTGAGTGAGTGAGTGAGTGAGTGAGTGAGTGAGTGAGTGCGTGCGTGCGTGCGTGCGTGACGTGCTGTGCTGTGCGTGCGTTGTGCGTGCGTGCGTGCGTGCCGTGCCGTGCGTGCGTGCGTGCGGCGTGCGTTCGTGCGTGCGTGCGTGCGTGTGTTTTGGTTATAACTTGCTGTTTTAACTTGCGCTCCACCCCCCAATGTCAAAACGTTTATTTTATGGGTTTATTTAAACTGGATTCGCCCATGCCCCCACCCCACATGCCTAAACTAACAACCAAAGAACAATCAAAATACATACGTTTCAGATTTTAGGTAGGGGTGCACCCGGTGTCCGCACTGGACCCGCCCCTAGACCATCCCACTACCACCTGTACACCCCAACCAACAAAAGCTTACTATATACATATAATTATTACTTATCAGATTTTAGCCTGGTGCACCCATACCCCCGGATCCGCCCTTGCCCTCCCCGACCCACGACCCACTTCTCACCCAATATATTTCTTTGTGTCAGTTTATGTCTGGTTACGGCACTGTGCGTGCACGTTATGCATAGCATCATAACAGATGTATACTCCGCTTTTTGTGAATTAGAGAATGTGTGCTAGGAATAGAAGACATTCCATGCCGATATATTATATCCACCTTAGAACACGACATCCCAGACCATATCAGGACCCGATTTGCAATCAATTGTAACTAGAAGAACGGTATTGAAACAAAGGTTGAAGGAGGAACGCGTTTGGACCTACAAAAATCGTTAAAAACAAAAGGATCTTAAAAAAATAAAAAATCTGATTGTTTGTTTTTGTCTAGACTTGTATACAAACATCAAAACATATCAAATAATTGCAAAGCTGTACACCAAAGTTCCTACCCCATGTAAGAGACCGTAGTAGAAATGTATACAACAGCAGAGCACAACATCAGAGCATATCAAATAAATGAAAAACTGTACACCAGAAACAATCCTACCCCATGTAAGAGACCATAGTGAAAAAACAATTCGACGCCGTGTAAGAGATCATAGTCAAAAACAAGCATACACCATATAAGAGACCATAGTCAAAAGCAATCATACCCCATGTAAGAGACCACTATGGTCTCTTACATGGCAATGGGGTATGATTTTGGGTAGGATTGTTTTTGGTGTACGGTTTTTATTTTTTTTTAAATGTGTTTTGATGTTTGTATACATGTCTATACAGAAATATAGTATAACAAAAAAAAAGATTTTTTTTTCTGATTTCTTTTTCTTTTTTTGTTTTCTTTTTTTTAAAGTTTATTTCCTTCAACCTGTCTATTGAAAATAACAATTTCTTCCAGTCATATTGTTGTGGTGGATGAGTGGTTAGCATACTTGGTCATACTTGCCTCTCGTCCCAGACGTCACAGTTCGATTTCCTTGGGTAAGATAAGCCTACTATGAAAGTATGCCATCCTCCAAAGGAGGTGTGTGTAAAGTCATAGGTCCGTGTGCAGGGAGAGCTATACACGTGGTAATCGGTTATTCGTCAACAGAATTGCACATAATAAATGAAATTGCGTGTAGATAGTGGCAAAATATAAGAAACATATACATCTAATCTATTTTATAACTATAACACAATAGCATGTGGTTTTTTTTCAATATCGACGCAGTCGGTAGCGCGGCGGATTTGCAACCAGAGGCCCCGGGATCAATCCTCCGTGGTGCCATTGAGTTCCGTCGGTGTGTTCTTGGGCAAGACACTTTCCCTTAGCCCCATCCGTCGGATGGGGACGTAAACCGGGCGGTCCCGTGTATCGGCCTATCCTCCGAGCACGTTAAAAAACCACAGGAATCTATTCGATAATAAGAGAAGGGCACGGTTCCCGGATTCCTATGTATCCTTCCCCTCTCTCTGGGATGGCTCTAAATAACCTATACTGTGTTGATGAGCCGTTAAACAACATTCAATTCAATTCAATTCAATATCGACGTGTGCTTCAACTAACGATTACAATACAAAACTTCCTCCCCTTAATCTGTTATAAATGGCGTTTTCACAATAAAATCGCAGTATATATGTGTTGCGTCCCTTTTGTTGTGAAACGCCATTTAGGGGCTCAGACAACAGCTGGAGCTTCGTCGGGACATAATTGACAGGAGGGGCTTCAACAACAGCGAGTGATTTGAACCCTACTGCAAAATTCATACCCCATTGCCATGTAAGAGACCATAGTGGCCGTAAAACACCATACAAACAATCCCATTCTTACAGTTTTACAATTTTATATTAGATTTGATTACCGTATGTTCTATCTACGCATTTTAGGAGAGCCATGTTTTACCACAAGGTCAAACAAATGTTATCAATTATAGGGCATGGTTACGAGTTGGGTAACGTTATTTACGAGGTTAATTTAGCACATTTTAAACCCTTAATAGACGGGTTTCTTCCCTTTTATGGTATTTGTTCAATATTAGTTCGGATATCGGCCACACTTGATCCTATTGACTTTATCAAATCCTCCCAATAAAATGTTGTCTTTGAAGCGTTTATATAGACAGATTAAATACATTATCTAAACCAGCGCCGACTTTGAGATATTCGCAAGTGGGATAACTATATAATATATACCGTGTCGAATTTGACATGTTTGTCAAGTGGGGTGAATCCGGTATTAGAAACTTTGATCTTAACGTTTTTGAAAGGGCATGATTTACCATCCAATCATAACTTCATTGGAGTAAAATTATACCTGCTAGAAAGATTTAAAAACAATCCAAGCGAATTTTTGGTTCAACCCAATAATAAGTGGGTTGCCTCCACCATCAAAATAAGTTTCATACATATCCTAAAACGGTTTTACAAAGACTGATATAAGAAACATTGTAGTGTTCTCTGACAAAGCTAATAGTTCTGTTACACTAAAGGTAGCAACAAAGTATGCACCACGCACCCCAACCCACACACACGCACCGCCCCCCGCCCCCACACCCACCTTCCACCCCTAACCCTAACCCTAACACACGCACACGCACACGAACACACACCACCACCTTAAATTGATTTCCACCGAATTTGTGAGAAGATCTACAAATCATTTAAACGTATTATGGACACCATTCAGCCTTAAACAAGTAGAGCGATACAGGCTCTCTTGGGACTCTTGTTTCCAAATGTTTGTGTATTTGTATCATCATTTAACTGTCTAACAGTATTCTTTCAGCATTACTATACAACATGTATTTAACATTGCCACTCTACATCTAAAATGTTTTTTTTTTACATGTTTTGCTTTGTTGTTTGTTGTGTAAAACTGATGCACAGATGGGACCTAGTATTTAAATGATATCTTAAAAAGTCTCGAAAATTAAAGGAAAATGTTAATGGGTCTTTTCCTTGTTTTAAATGAGTAATTTCATAGACTTGTATAGTTTAGCCCAAAAGCCGGATTTGGAGCGGGTGAGTTAGAGGGGATGGTGATGGGTACACAGTTATTCATCATTGGATTTAACAACTAACATTTTCTGAAAATGCAACATATAATTTACCAAATCTAAACCGCCGATCAAGATTTCACGCCCGTCCTCGACCTCCTCCCCATTCCCACATCCCACGTCCCTCTAAACGTAATGTCCCTAGATCCACATTGGAATATTTCTTGTGGTATAGTGTGTCCTATTGTAGCTGTATTATGTTACGCGTTCAGATCGCTTAGAATTCCGTAATCACATTTTAAGAGCGTCTTTAAAAGGAGCGAAATGAAGGAAAGACTCTCCCGTTAAAAGTGGGGATAATAAGTGTATTCAATGCATGTATGCGATAATAGTTGCATTCAACGCATCTATCGGATTGCAAGATCTTAAATTAATAGTACCGAGTTGCATGAAAATAATAACTTTTTAGGCTATATTATTTTCATTGAATTCAACCAAACATAACAAAAACACGTTACCTGATACGACAGGTGCTGTAACCTTGACAGTTGTTAAATGTAAAGCTACGAATAAAATCTAGCTCTGATTTAGATATGGGCTCCTTATGAAACGTTAGACACTAAAACATTTGAGAATCCTCTCCCCTACAAAAGAAGAAAACATGCAAATCATTTCCTATATTTACATTATTTTCCAGTCTCTATAGTACCAACAATAACATGCCTTGTGAGATGGTATAATGGTAAAATATGTGCAAGAGAGACAACTATCAACAGTGTATTTTCAGACAATGGAATAGTCATTTTCTATTGAGACACATTGGATGCGTGCAGATTAGCTTCGCCTCCTTGAAAAGTGAAGTTTATTTGAAATTAGACGGTACTGTTTTCAGCAGAAAACATCAAGTGAACGTAAAAGATAACAAATAAATACAACTGTCAAGATTGCATTTTGCGGCTTATTGTTCTCAGAAAAATATATGGTCGTATTACCAATCTGAATTCAAGTACTATGTTAATATTGTACCAAGAATGTGTTGTTACCTTTAGTGCAGGTCACACATCGTGTTGTTACCTTTAGTGCAGGTAACACATGGTGTTGTTACCTTTAGTGCAGGTCACACATCGTGTTACATTTAGTGCAGGTCACACATCGTAATGTTACCTTTAGTGCAGGTCACACATCGTGTTGTTACCTTTAGTGCAGGTCACACATCGTAATGTTACCTTTAGTGCAGGTCACACATCGTGTTGTTACCTTTAGTGCAGTTCACACATCGTGTTGTTACCTTTAGTGCAGGTCACACATCGTGTTACATTTAGTGCAGGTCACACATCGTGTTGTTACCTTTAGTGCAGGTCACACATCGTGTTACCTTTAGTGCAGGTCACACATTGTGTTGTTACCTTTAGTGCAGTTCACACATCATGTTGTTACCTTTAGTGCAGGTCACGCATCGTGTTGTTACCTTTAGTGCAGGTCACACATCGTGTTACATTTAGTGCAGGTCACACATCGTGTTGTTTCCTTTAGTGCGTGCAGGTCACACATCGTGTTGTTACCGTTAGTGCAAGTCACGCATCGTGTTGTTACCTTTAGTGCAGGTCACACATCGTGTTGTTTCCTTTAGTGCAGGTCACACATCGTGTTACATTTAGTGCAGGTCACACATCGTGTTGTTACCTTTAGTGCAGGTCACACATCGTGTTACATTTAGTGCAGGTCACACATCGTGTTGTTACCTTTAGTGCAGGTCACAAATCGTCTTGTTACCTTTAGTGCAGGTCACACATCGTGTTGTTACCTTTAGTGCAGGTCACACATCGTGTTGTTACTTTTAGTGCAGGTCATGCATCGTGTTGTTACCTTTAGTGCAGGTCAAAAATCGTGTTACATTTAGTGCAGGTCACACATCGTGTTGTTACCTTTAGTGCAGGTCATGCATCGTGTTGTTACCTTTAGTGCAGGTCAAAACTCGTGTTAAATTTAGAGCAGCCGTTGTTACCTTTAGTGCATACATTTCTGTTACCTTTAGTGTAGGTTGTTACCTATAGTCCCAAAAGTGTTACCTTTAATGCAGCTTGTTACCTTTAGTGCAGTTGTTGCAACAGGCTGCTCTCCGACTGTTCTTGTTTACCTCGTTCTGATGGATGGAGCCTTTAAACAGAATTACATGGTTCTACGAATATAGTCCGTTTTACTAATTAATGTCAAGACATGGTCTTACAAATTAAGGTACTTTAATGATGTATATACTGAAACGAAAAAGAAATGCAACTCGGGAATTTCCGATATATATTGTATGTACAATATGCTTCTGTTAATCGAATGGTACATGTCTACGTAAGATTTTTCCTTTCGAAAAAAAAAGAATACAACAAATAACACAGCAAATAGTAATCCTTCAAAGTTTCATTATTGACAGAGTATTAAGTGGAATTAAGTGAGCAGGATAAACACTATATAGCGGAAATTCCCGAGTTGCGTTTAATTTTCGCTTAAATTTCTCCGATAAGGGTTTGACACAATCGGGAGTTTTGCCTTGTGCTGTGTATGTCATGAAATTAAAATGCAATGTTGTCATTCAATATCTAGGCCCATTTTAAAAAGAATAACATACATTCTCATCACAAAATGGCACATGTGCTGCAGTAACAATCTACAGAAAAAGTGGGGGTCATGTATCTTCTAAGAAAGAACTTGTGTAATGAATAAAGGTTCTCTTTAAAACATATAACTACTGAGATGCCAAGATATTGTATTCATGCACACATTTCCATATAACATGTATAAGCAAAAATAAAAAAAATACAAATGCAAATTCTAGTACGTTTACATTGTTTTACTATCGCTATAGTATCAACAATAACGTGCCGTGAATTGTCGTGAAAGGATGCTATGATAAAAAAAAAAGTGCAAGAGAGACAAATACCGTCAGTATTTTCAGACAGTAGATTAGTCATTTACTATTGAGACACATTGGATGCGTGCACAGTCACGTGAAATTTATTCAAAAATGGACGCTTTTTTCCCGCATAAAATATTAAGTAAAAGTTAATAAACTGACTGAATACAGTGACTATGAGCATGCGAAACGGGCTATATACCGGATTGTAAAACATAAATTACTTCCGTGGTCGAGAGGGTAAAGACGCTGCATTTGAAAGCTTCTCGTCTTTCACCCCCGCGAGCTGACAGAACAATAGTAACTGTAAATTCTATTCATTCCGTAGGTTTATGTGGCTATTTTTGGGTTTATGTGGCTACTTAGACAATAGGGAGAACAATGGTGTAGCCACCTAAACCCAAAATATTAGGATGTCCGGGTTTGAATCCCACCGGGAGCTCGGCTTGTGAGACAGTGTCCATTATTACTGATTGCGGGAGGTATATAGTACTAGTTCTACCAAGGCAGAGGCACTAAAATCGACCGCCATGTGTAGCCTAATTTGTATTATTATTCTGCGATTTTATTGTAAAAACGCCATTTATAACATATTAAGGGGAGGAAGTTTTGTATTGTAATCGTTAGTTGAAGCACACGTCGATATTGAATTGAATTGAATTGAATGTTGTTTAACGGCTCATCAACACAGTATAGGTTATTTAGAGCCGTCCCAGAGAGAGGGGAAGGATATATAGGAATCCGGGAACCGTGCCCTACTCTTATTATCGAATAGATTCCTGTGGTTTTTTAACGTGCTCGGAGGATAGACCGATACACGGGACCGCCCGGTTTACGTCCCCATCCGTCGGTTTACGTCCCCATCCGACGGATGGGGCTAAGGGAAAGTGTCTTGCCCAAGAACACACCGACGGAACTCAGTGGCACCACGGAGGATTGATCCCGGGGCCTCCGGTTGCAAATCCGCCGCGCTACCGACTGCGTCGATATTGAAAAAAAAACACATGCTATTGTGTTATAGTTATAAAATAGATTAAATGTATATGTTTCTTATATTTTGCCACTATCTACACGCAATTTCATTTATTATGTGCAATTCTGTTGACGAATAACCGATTACCACGTGTATAGCTCTCCCTGCACACGGACCTATGACTTTACACACACCTCCTTTGGAGGATGGCATACTTTCGTAGTAGCCTTATCTTACCCAAGGAAATCGAACTGTGACGTCTGCTAACCACTCATCCACCACAACAATATGACTGGAAGAAATTGTTATTTTCAATAGACAGGTTGAAGGAAATAAACATAAAAAAAAGAAAACAAAAAAAGAAAAACAAATCAGAAAAAACTTTTTTTTTTTGTTATACTATATTTCTGTATAGACATGTATACAAACATCAAAACACATTTAAAAAAAAATAAAAACCGTACACCAAAAACAATCATACCCAAAATTCATACCCCATTGCCATGTAAGAGACCATAGTGGTCTCTTACATGGGGTATGATTGCTTTTGACTATGGTCTCTTACATGGTGTATGCTTGTTTTTGACTATGATCTCTTACACGGCGTCGAATTGTTTTTCACTATGGTCTCTTACATGGGGTAGGATTGTTTCTGGTGTACAGTTTTTCATTTATTTGATATGCTCTGATGTTGTGCTCTGCTGTTGTATACATGTCTACTACGGTCTCCTTCATGGGGTAGGAACTTTGGTGTACAGCTTTGCAATTATTTGATATGTTTTGATGTTTGTATACAAGTCTAGACAAAAACAAACAATCAGATTTTTTATTTTTTTAAGATCCTTTTGTTTTTGAAGATTTTTTTTAGGTCCAAACGCGTTCCTTCAACCTTTGTTTCAATACCGTTCTTATAGTAACAATTGATTGCAAATCGGGTCCTGATATGGTCTGGGATGTCGTGTTCTAATGTGGATATAATATATCGGCATGGAATGTCTTCTATTCCTAGCACACATTCTCTAATTCACAAAAAGCGGAGTATACATCTGTCATGATGCTATGCATAACGTGCACGCACAGTGCCGTAACCAGGCATAAACTGACACAAAGAAATATATTGGGTGAGAAGTGGGTCGTGGGTCGGGGAGGGCAAGGGCGGATCCGGGGGTATGGGCGCACCAGGCAAAAATCTGAAAAGTAATAATTATATGTATATAGTAAGCTTTTGTCGGTTGGGGTGTACAGGTGGTAGTGGGATGGGTCTAGGGGCGGGTCCAGTGCGGACACCGGGAGCACCCCTACCTAAAATCTGAAACGTATGTATTTTGATTGTTCTTTGGTTGTTAGTTAGGCAGTGGGGTGGGGGCATGGGCGAATCCAGTTTAAATAAATCCATAAAATAAAGTCTTCTTACTTTAGAAAACATCTGGGGAGCATGCACCCTCCTCAGGGGCGGAAAAAGGATTTGACATCGGGGGTGGAGCGCAAGTTAAAAAAGCAAGTTATAACCAAAACACACGCACGCACGCACGCACGCACGCACGCACGCACGCACTCACTCACTCACTCATCACTCACTCACTCACTCACTCACTCACTCACTCACTCACTCACTCACTCACTCACTCACACGCGTTGTTTCCAGTTAAGGGGTGATGCGCAACTTTAAAAAAACTATTTACAGCCAACCCACAACCACTGCCCCCTCCCCCCAAAAAACACAAACAACACTCAACAGCAACAACAACAAAAAGGACAAAACACAAAACAACAACTATTTTTGTCACATAATGCGTACAAGTCACATATTGCATATTGAGTTTTGACGCATTATATGAATAATCACATTCGCCTCCTGTTTAAAAAATAATTAGGAAGTAGTAACGGCTTAGGAAATAAACAGTAGGCGAATGTGAGAATACATACAGGGGAGAAGCCATATAAATCAAATATATTAAGCCATTCTGTTATATTTCGTTAAATGATAGCAAGTGATAATGTCTAGGTGATGTGAGAGATATCCTGATAAGAGAAATACGATGTCTCTGTCATCTGTTAACTTTAATTTTGTTCCCCGTGAGGTTGCGGGGTGGACCTCCCCCCTCCCCCCCCCCCCCCGCCACCAACACCCCCCACACACGCATTTATATTCATTTTGCCATTTTTTATCATGCCCATTCAATGTCTGTACCATGACACCGCGTATGCAAACGTGGAAACGTGGCTCCATCGTAAATGGAGTGTCTATTATAGAATTTGCAGCAATTCTGCAGTTTTGCAGGTAAGAAGGTTCTAGGCCCAATCTTCATATTTTATCTTGATGTAAATGGAGGATGAGCCTGGCACGTTCGTTCCTGTTAGGCGCCATATAACCTTTCATGTGTTGTTGCGCCTTAAAACACAAATCAATTCAATTAACTTTTTTAAACAGTAGTGGAATGTGAGTATGCATACAGGAGAGAAGCCATATAAGCTACATACATTAAGATATTAGGCGATGTGAGAGATGTAGAGATGTTTCTATTGTCCTTTAATTTTCCGAATATGCCTAGTTACTCATTTTAGCAAAGTAGAAGTTACTAGTGCCTAATTAACAGCTATACCAGCCGCAATTACGCATTAATCGTGGATATGAATGTGTATGCTATTTTTTTAATTCATATTTCCTAAGCAGTAAATACTTCCTAATTAGAAGTAGAAGTTACTAGTGCATAGGATTTAACTGAAATATTAGCCGATACATTGAGTGTACAGGAGAAATACCATATTATACCATTTAACGAAATAAAAACTTAATATATGTGACTTATTTGGATTTTATCCTGCATGAATACACACTTTCGCCTACTGTTTAAGCTAATTACATTTAAAGGGTGTTAGAGACATCTCTCACATCGCCTAGACATTACCACTTACTATTTTTAAAAAAACACTGTCTTTTAGCTTAATTATCACCTCTTCCTTCTATAATGTACCAGTCGGTTTATTTGCAAGAACACGATTTATTAATTACATGTGAAATGATGAATACTATTGGTATATTATTTGTTATCTTATCAAACCATGTACAAATGCATAGGGAATCTGCATATAATATAAGAACAATGTTCGTGTGGTGTGTGTGTTGTGGGGGTTGCGGGGAGGGACATACTCTACCCACCCCTTTCAGATTAGGGGAGATGTGCTGTCCCCGCCGTTCCTAATTATAGATACTGCACACGGTCTAGTCTAATTAGCATGGCAGCGTCGTTTCCGAGGAAAGCTCCACGGGCCTTTCGCCGTATTAACACAAAAATTCAAAGAGATATGTCATGAGCATATATAAGGTATGACTCTTCCTACATGGGACTGGTCTAAGTCTTAACATTTCCTTCGAAGGATGGCATAAGATTCACAGTACCTTGCCCGAATAATGAAAGGTCATTTGCCCAAAACCTTCACTTGGAAAAAAACATTGCTTGCAATTGTTAAAGTAAGCGAAATGACAAGTATGCGTACACACTGGTGAGAAACCGTTTAAGGTACAATATCAGAGTTTATGAATATGTCGTCCCTTTCGCGTATCAATAAATTCACCTAAGCAGTTTATTATGTCCCTCAGGACTGTACTGACGCTAGCTGTGTTGATATTGTCCTTGAGGACAGTACTCAACCCAGAGAAGCTGGCAGGTGATATTTTCACAGAGATTAGTATTGACTGTATCCGTTTATTGTTCCGCTGAGGACAGTACTGACACGCGATTTAAAAGAACCTTATTACATTAAAGCAGACCATTTTTAAAAATAAAAACGTCCTTTAGTTTAAATACCACCCATTTGTTCTGTCATTATAAAGTACCAGTAGCTTTATATGCAAGAACATGATGTCTTTGTACAATGTGACTTGATTAATACTTTTGGTATATTCTAGCAGCGAGATTCGTAGCTCTTATGGTGCGTACCTACAACAGAGTTACTGTGATGCCCTTTTAGAATAAGTAGGTATCAGGGTCGACCTTATCAAGACAGGTTCATGAAGAGATCAAGATATGCATGCATAAACAGCCGCCATACAGCAATAGATTAAACGTTAACAACCAAGCGTGCATGCATAAAACGCACCATATAGAAGAATACCTCATCGATCTATACATTTTCGTACGACTAGTTCATGTTTTTCAGGTGAATATCTCTGGAATTTTTACATTTCGACATATCTCGCGCTGACACGTATTCTGTGTTTTGAAACTTGAACACGAACACAGCTAACACAAATCGACAACGTTAACAGGGAAACGTCAGATATGTGAGTAGTTTGAGTTTCCAAATACGGAACAAGACGAGGTGCGGGGAATATTTTCTGTCCACCCGTCACAGGTTATGGGGAGAGGTGCTAGCCTACTGCTATTTTTTTTTAAACTACACACATTCATTTCCGACTATCATGACAGCCTGGTTTCCGAGGAAGGCTTTGCTGGCATGTTGTCACTGATTAACACAGAATTTCAGCAAAATATGTAAGGAGCATAATTGTATAGGGTGTGGCCCATCCTGTACATGGGCCTGGTCAACGGCTTAACATCCCCTTCGAAGGATGGCAGTTTCACAGTACATGTACCTTGCCCGAATAATGAACGGTCATTCATCAAAAGCACTCATTTGGGAAAAAACATTGCTTGCAAACAGGTAGGGTAAACGAAAAGACAAGTATGCATACACACTGGTGAGAAACCGTTTAAGGATATGACTATATTGTCCCTTTTGTGTTTCAAGGAAGTGACCTAAGCAATTTATTTTGTCCTTCAAGACTTTACTGACGCTAATTCTTGAAATTGTCCTTGAGGACAGTACAAATGCGATGGAAGCTAGTAGGTGATATTTTCGTAGAGTTTAGTAGTACTCACTGTATTTGTTTTAGGACAGGACTAACGCTAGCCGGCGATATTGCCCCGAAGGACAGTACTAACGCTAGCTGTTGATAATACCTCTGAGGACAGTACTAACGCTAGCTGTTGACATTGCCCCTGAAGACAAGACTAACGCTACCTGTTGATATTGACTTGTGGACGGTACTTACTCTAGCTGTTGATAGTATCCCCATAAGACGTTGGCTGTTGATATTGTTCATGTGGACGTTACATACAATAGCTGTTGATAGTGTCCATATAGACAGAACAAAAGCTTGCTGTTGATACCTGTGCATGTTACAGACTAGCTGTTGATATTGTAGTTTTACAGCTAGCTCTTGATAACGCCCCCGAGGACATTACTAACGATAACTGTTGGTATTACACTTAGGACAGTACTAACGCTGGGTGTTGATATTGCCACTGAGGACAATACCAACGCAGGCAGTCGATATTGCCATTGAGGACAGTACTAACGCTAGCTGCTGATATTGCCCCTGAGGACGGTACTTACGGTAGCAGTTGATATTGCCCCTAGAAAGCAGTACTAACGCTATATGTTGATATTGGCCCCGAAGACAGTATTAACGCTACTTGTTGATATTTCCCTTTAGGGCAGTAATAAAAGTGGCTATTGATATTGACAATGAAGACAGTGTTAAAGCTAGCTGTTGATATTCTCCATGAGGACAAAACTAACGCTAGCTGTTGATATTGCCCCTGGGGACAATACTAACGCTAGCTGTGGATACAGCCCATTATGACAGTCCTATCCGTACCTGTTGATATTGCTCATGCGCACATTACTAACTCTGGCTATTGATTTTGACACTGAGAACAATACTAACGCTGGCTGTTGATATTGCCCTGGGGACAGTACTTACGCTGGCTGTTGATATTGCCCATTAGGACATTACTTACGCTGGCTGTTGATATTGCCCATTGGGACAGTACTAACGCTGGCTGTTGATGTTGCCCCTTTGGACAGTACTAACGTTAGCTGTTGATATTGCCCCTGAGAACAATACTAACGTTAGCTGTTGAATTTGACCCTGTGGACATTACTCACACTGAAAATTGATGTTGCCCTTAGGACAGTACTAACGCTGACTGTTGATATTGCCCCTAAGAACAGTCCTAACACTGGCTGTTTATACTTCCCCCGAGGACATTAATAACGCTGGCTGTTAACAGTGTCCATGAGGACAGTACTAACTCTGGCTGTTGATATTGTCAATGAGGCAAATACTAACGATATATATTGAGATTGCCCCTGAAGGCAGTACTAACGCTAGATGTCGATATTCCCGTTAGGACAATACTAACGCTCACTGTATTGATATTGCCCCTGGGGCCTGTATTAACGCTGGCTGTTGATATTGCCAATGACGGCAGTACTAACGCTGGCTGTTGAGATTGCCTCAGAGGACAGTACTTCCACTAGCTGTTGATAGTGTATTTGAGGACAGTACTAATGTTACCCGTTGATGTTGCCTCTGAGGACAGTACTAACGCTGGCTGTTCATAATATCTCTATGGTGGTTAAAGCAAAGGCTGATGATAGTGGATGTTAAAAACACTAGCTGTTTGTTTCCATATGGACAGTACATATGCTAGCTGTTTATACCTGTGCATGTTACCGACTAGCTGTTGATATTGCATCTGATGATAGTTCGAACGTTAGCGTTTGATAGTGCCCCTGAGGACATTATTAACGCTGGGTGTTGATATTGCCACTGAGCACCATACTAAGTAATAGATAGAGTCTGGTCTCAGCGAGTTGGCTTATTTAAACAACCAACGAGCTGAGACATACTCTATCTTTTTTGTAGCATGGTGTAGCATGGTGTACTTAGTAACACTGTACGTCATAGTGACCGTACTCTAAATTCCAATATTCGGTAGTTGTAGTACGGTGTAGCCACGCCCCTTTAGTTAAATTAAACAATTTAATGCTCTGCATTCATCAAAGGAAATGTCACCGACCATGCTACAACGCAGGCTGTTGATAATGCATCTTAGGACAGTACTAACGCTAGCTGTTGATATTACTACTGAGGACAGTACTGACGTTAGTTGTTGGTATTGCACTTCAGGACAGTACTAACGCTTGCTGTTGATATTGCCACTGAGGACCATACTAACGCAGGATGTTGATATTGAGGACAGAAATAATCATAGCTGTTGATATGACCCCTGAGGATAGTACTAACACCAGCTGCTGATATTGCCCCTTAAGATAGTACTAACGCTAGCTGTTGATATTGCCCCTACGGACAGTACTAACGCCAGCTGTTGATATTTCCCATTAGGATAGTCCTAAACCTAGCCGTTGATATTGACCCTTAGGACAGTACTATCGCTAGCTGCTGATATTGCCTCTAAGGACGGTACTAAACCTAGCTGTTGATATGGCACATGAGGGCAGTACAAACGCCAGCTGTTGATATTGCCCCTTAAGATGGTACTAACGCTAGCTGTTGATATTGCCTCTCAGAACAGTACTAACGTCAGCTGTTGATATTGCCCCTTAGGATAGTCCTAAACCTAGCCGCTGATATTGCCCCTTAGAACAGTAATAGCTAGCTCTTGATATGGCCCCTGAGGATAGTACTAATTCTAGGTGTTGATATTGCCCCTTAGGATATTATTAAGCCGTTGATATTGCCCCTGAGGAGATTACTGAACGTAGCTTTGATATTGTCCCTAAGAACAGAAATAACCCTAGCTGTTAATATGGCCCCTGAGGACTTTACTATCGCTAGCAACTGATATTGCCCCTAGGTGGGACAGTACTAACGTCAGCTGTTGATATTGCCCCTTAAGATAGAACTAACTCTAGCTGTTGATATTGCCCCTGAGGACAGTACTAACACCAGCTGTTGGCAATTAGGACAGTACTATCGCTAGCTGTTGATATTGCCCCTAGGGACGATACTAAAACAACCTGTTGATATGGCCCCAGAAGACAATGCTAACGCCAGCTGATACTGCACTGTAAGATAGTACTAAAAGTAAGTATAACCTTAGCTGTTGATAATGCCCCTTAGAACAATATTAACGCTAGATGTTGATATGGCCCTTAGAACAGTAATAACGCTAGCTGTTGATATGGCCCTTGAGGACAGTACTAATTCTAGCTGTTTATATTGCCCCTTAGGACATTACTAAGCGGTTGATATTGCCCCTGAGGACAGTAATAACGCCAGCTGTTGATATTGCACCTTAAGATAGTACGAACGCTAACTGTTGATATGGCCCCAGAAGACAATACTAACGCCAGCTGATACTGCACTGTAAGATAGTACTTAAAGTAAGTATAACCTTAGCTGTTGATAATGCCCCTTAGAACAATATTAACGCTAGATGTTGATATGGCCCTTAGAACAATATTAACGCTAGATGTTGATATGGCCCTTAGAACAGTTATAACGCTGGCTGTTGATATGGTCCTTGAGGACAGTACTAATTCTAGCTGTTTATATTTCCCCTTAGGACATTACTAAGCTGTTGATATTGCCCCTGAGGACAGTAATAACGCCAGCTGTTGATATTGCCCCTTAAGATAGAACTAACCCTAGCTGTTGATATTGCCCCTGAGGACAGTAATAAAGCCAGCTGTTGATATTGCCCCTTAAGATAGTACTAACGCTAGCTGTTGATATTTCCCATTAGGATAGTCCTAAACCTAGCCGTTGATATTGCCCCTTAGAATAACGCTAGCTGTTGATATGGTCCCTGAGATAGTACTAATTCTAGGTGTTGGTATTGCCCCTAAGGACATTATTAAGCTGTTGATATCGCCCCTGAGGAGAGTACTAAACGTAGCTGTTGATATTGCCCCTAAGAACAGTAATAACGCTAGCTGTTAATATGGACCCTGAGGACTTTACTATTGCCAGCTGCTGATATTGCCCCTAGGGACAGGAGTAAAATAGCTGTTGACAGTATTAACGTCAGCTGTTGATATTGCCCCTTAAGATAGAACTAAACCTAGTTGTTGATATTGCCCCTGAGGACAGTAATAAACCTAGCTGTTGATAAAGCCCGAGGACTGTACTATCGCTAGCTGTTGATACTGCCCCTAGGGACGGTACTAAAACTAGCTGTTGATATGGCCCCAGAGGACAGTACTAAATCTAGCTGTTTATATGGTATCAGAGGACAGTACTAACGCCAGCTGCTGATATTGCCCCTAAGGACAGTACTAACGGCAGCTATTGACCGATAGGACAGTACTATCGCTAGTTGCCGATATTGCCCCTTAGGACAGTACTAAAACTAGCAGTTGATATGGCCCCAGAGGACAGTACTACGTTAGCTGTTGATATAGCCCCTTAAGATAGAACTAACCCTAGCTGTTGATATTGTCCCTGAGGACAGTAATAAACCTAGCTGTCGATATAGCCCCTGATGACAGCACTAACGGCAGCTTTTGATATTGGCCCTTAGGACAGTACTATCGCTAGCTGTTGATACTGCTCCTAGGGACGATACTAAAACAAGCTGTTGATATGGCCCAGAGGACAGTACTAAACCTAGCTGTTTATATTGCGACTGAGGACAGTACTAACGCCAACTGCTGATATTGCCCCTAAGGACAGTACTAACGCCAGCTATTGATATTGACCGATAGGACAGTACTATCGCTAGCTGCTGATATTGCCCCTTAGGACAGTACTACATCTAGCAGTTGATATGGCCACAGAGGACATTACTAACGCTAGCTGTTGATATTACCCCTTAGGATAGTACTATCGCTAAATTTAGATAATATCCCTATGGATGTTTAAACGCTGGATGTTGATATTCCCATGAGGTCAGTTCTTACGCTAGCTGTTGATATTGCCCATGAGGACAGTACTAATACTAGCTGATGGTGTTGGCCCTGAGGAAACTACTTACGCCAGTTGTTGACAATGCCCATTAGGACAGTACTAACGACAGCTGTTGATATTATCCCTGAGGACACTACTTACGTAATCTATTGATATTGCCCCTAAGAACAGTACTAACGTTGGCTGTTGATATGGCCCCTGAGGACAGTACTATCGCTAGCTGTTGATACTGCCCCTAGGGACGGTACTAAAACTAGCTGTTGATATGGCCCCAGAGGACAGTACTAAACCTAGCTGTTTATATGGCCTCTGAGAACAGTACTAACGCCGGCTGCTGATATTGCCCCTAATGACAGTACTAACGCCAGCTATTGACCGATAGGACAGTACTATCGCTAGCTGCCGATATTGCCCCTTAGGACAGTACTAAAACTAGCAGTTTATTTGGCCCCAGAGGACAGTACTACGTCAGCTGTGGATATAGCCCCTTAAGATAGAACTAACCCTAGCTGTTGATATTGCCTCTGAGGACAGTAATAAACCTAGCTGTTGATATAGCCCCTGAGGACAGCACTAACGCCAGCTGTTCATATTGGCCCTTAGGACAGTACTATCGCTAGCTGTTGATACTGCCCCTATGGACGGTACTTAAACTAGCTGTTGATATGACCCCAGAGGACAGTACTAATATCAACTGTTGATATTGCCCCTTAAGATAGTAATAACGCTAGCTGTTAATATTGTCCCTGAGGACAATACCAAAACTAGCTGTTGATATGGCCCCTGCGGACAGTACTAATTCCAGCTGTTAATATTGCCCTTAGGACAGTAATAACGCTAGCTGTTGATATGGCCCCTAAGAACAATAATAACGCTAGCTGTTGATATGGCCCCTGGGGACAGTACTTTCGCCAGCTGTTAATTTTGCTCCAAAGGACAGTACTAAATCTCGCTGTTGATATGGCCCATGAAGACAGTACTAACGCCAGCTGTTGATATTGGCCCTTATGACAGTACTATCGTTAGCTGTTGATATTGCCCCTAGTCACAGTACTAAAACATTCTAGCTGTTGATATTGCACTTCGGACAGTAATAACGCTAGCTGTTGATATGGCCCCTCAGAACAATAACTCTAGCTGTTGATATGGCCCCTGGGGACAGTACTAACGCCAGCTGTTAATTTTGCCCCTATGGACAGTACTATCATCAACTGTTGATATTGCCCCTTAAGATATTACTAACGCTAGCTGTTAATATTGCCCCTGAGGACAATACTAAACCTAGCTGTTGATATGGCACATGAGGACAGTACTAACGCCAGCTGTTGATATTGCCCCTTAAGGTAGTACTAACGATAGCTGCTGATATTGCCCCTGAGGACAATACTAAACCTAGCTGTTGATATGGCACATGAGGACAGTACTAACGCCAGCTGTTGATATTGCCCCTTAAGGTAGTACTAACGATAGCTGCTGATATTGCCCCTGAGGACAGTACTAAACCTAGATGTTGATATGGTCCATGAGATGGCCCGTGAGGACAGTACTATCGCTTGCTGTTGATATTGCCCCTAGCGACAGTACTAAAACTAGCTGTTGATATGGTCCCATAGGACAGTATTAACGCCAGTTGTTGATATTGCCCCTTAAGATAGTACTAACCCTAGCTTTTTATATGGCCCTTGAGGACAGTAATAAACCTAGATGTTGATATGGTCCCTGAGGACAGTACTAATGACAACTGTTGATATTGGCCCTTAGGACAGTACTATCGCTAGCTGTTGTTATTGCCCCTAGGGACAGTACCAAAACTAGCTGTTGACATGGTCCCAGAGGACAGTACTAACTCCAGATGCTATTGACCTGTGGGATAGTACTAAAAGTAAGTATAAACCTAGCTGTTGATATTGCCCCTTAGAACAGTATTAAAACTAGATGTTTATATGGCCCCTGGTGACAGTACTAACGCGAGCTGTTGACATTGCCCTTTAGGACATTACTAACGCCAGCTATTGGCATTGCCCCTGAGGACAGTACTAAACCTATCTGTTGATATTTCCCCTTAGAACAGTAATAACGCCCCTGAAGGCAGTCCTAATTATAGCAGTTAATATTGCAGCCTAGGACAATATTAAGTTGTTTAAATGGCCCCTGAGGACAGTTCTAACCATAACTGTTGATATTGTCTCTAAGAACAGTACTAACGCTAGCTGTTGATATGGCCCCTGAGGACAGTACTATCGTCAGCTGTTGATATTGCCCCTATGGACTGTATTGAAACTAGCTGTTGATATGGCCGAGTTATGGCTCTTTGAATGTTTTGATACACAAACTTTGTCCGGACTGGTATTCCTGAACCCCTGGACTGATTTCAACGACTTTTGCCGGCACGATTCTGGTTGAAAGATTATTGCCGGATATATGGCCCTTTAAAGATTTTATGCAAACTTTGTCCTCAATAGTTGTCCTAATCACTGACCGGATTTAAACGAATTTTGGCATGGATGATCATTAACAAGCAAGCCTACCTAGTTGCGCATATCATCGTCGTGTTCCAGTTGAATCAATTTTGGAGGATTTATGGCCCTATCCACAGTTAGGGAGACATCTGATTTTACTACAAACAAGCTCTAGTTCTAATTAAGTATTGATATTTATGGACTCGAGGCACAACATAATCATATAATACGGATTTTGATCTCCAGCATAAAGGGGCCCCTCTACAGGGATACAACTTGGAGAACTTGCAATACTTTTATTATGACGGATTTTCTCCTTATAAAGCTACCTCCCTCCATACCCTTTGAGATTTCAAGTTCATGTATGGTGTATTTCTTTGTTAAGGATGTGTAGCTGCACAATAAGTTTTTGTATTTTGGCTCCAACTGCTTGGCCCTCTAGGAGGTAATCGGTTCAACTGTCATTTTTGCAAAAAGCAGAGCAAATGGTATTGTCATAAGTGCTACAACAACTAATATTCTTCCCTCCCACACCACCAACTTCAGACTCCATATAGCAAGTAGAGCGATTCAGGCCCTCATGGGCCTCTTGTCTTAATGCTCAGCACTAAATTATTTCTTCCCTCGGAACACTTTTACGTACTTCACAATTTAATTATTTTTTTATGTAAATTGGCTCTCGCTAATTAAGGACCATAAAATAAAATTGAACACCATTATGGATCAGCTGTCAGATTTCAAATCGGCACTGCATCTTTGATCTACCATAGATCTGAGACTTCAATATATGCAAAATAATAAAATCTTTTCAAGTGTAAGTGTATCGCCATTTATGCCATTTATTGTATACTAAACAGCCTAAACGGCGATACAATTCAGTTTGCGGCGATACGGCGCAACTAAACGTCGATACAATTCAGTTAAACAAATCAGTTTGTTTAAATTGTACGTGACACCTGAATGCCACAGTTTGTACAAACTGTTAAACACATATATAACTGATGTCAGGATGATTTTTGCTCACGTGTCAATCTTATTTTCAGCATTTGGTATTGTTTTTTATACGATGCTATCAAATAGTTAATGGTAGTTATATACTTCACACGAGCTATTAATGGAAACAAATAGACGCAACGGCATTTGAGAAGTATATTACCTTTGATTTTCAATATATGTCATTACCTGAGCTAGTTTTCACTATTGGTTAAGAATGTTTTCAAGTGTGTACATGATTTCCTTATCTTTGGTATACATGTAATTGGTATGTCTGATGCTTGGTGGTATTACTATTATATATAAGTCCTATTACAGGTATATCTTACCTTTCGCTTATACAGGTATATGTATAGTCCTCTCATTAAGGTGGTTAAACTGTGACGAGTATAGTACAACGTGTTTTATTAGCTTAGCCAATAACTTTTACTGAACCATGTCAATATTCGCCCATATTGACTGACGTGTAGCAAAAGGTGTCTAAAGTATACTTGTTCGTGATAAGTGCAATGTTCTGTTCATGTATGTCACGTGATGTAAACAAAGTTGATTTCATTGTGAAAATTCCAACAGATTAAAGAAATTTAACCTGAGGCAATCAAAACCTAAGGAATTTTGGAAAAAAATAAAAGTGGTAATTAAAAAGATTAGTCATATTATTACTATTGGATCGTTTTATGTTTACTTTGCTGGACTTGGAAATAATATTGTTAATGTAAAAAATGATGATGGAGAGGCATTTGCACTGAATCATGATTTTGATAATTTGGATGATGCAGATGAACAGCTAGATAGGCCGATAACTGTATCTGAACTATTAGAAGCTGTTAAAACCATTAATCGTGGTAAATCTACCGATAATGATTTTTTAATAAATAAATATTTTATTAAATCTATATTTTATATTCACATATTTTTGACATATTTAATTCCATTTTGAACAGTGGATTTTTTCCAGAAAAATGGACAGATGGTGTTATGATAGCCTTACATAAAAACGGAGATAAAATGATGTAAACAACTATAGGGATATTACATTAGTCAGCTGTTTATCTAGTTACATCGATATTGTGTAAACGTATACGGTAGTTACCTTTTGTGATGAAAATAATACACTGTCTGATGCACAATTTGGATTTAGAAAAAGCAGATCTACTGTTGATGCATTATTTGTTTTGTTAACCGTTATTCAGAAATATGTAAATGATAATAAAAGTTGTATTGTGTGTTTGTTGACCTTAAAAAAGCATATGACTGTATTTATAGGAATGCATTGTTGTTAAAAATATATAATCAGGGAATTCAAGGTAAAATGTGCAGAATAATAAGAGATATGTATTTAAAGATAAAGTCTCGTGTAGGGTCTTGTCAAAATTATTCTGAATTCTTTGAATAAGCTGTAGGTTTACGTCAAGTGGAGGTAATCTCTCCAATTTTATTTTCTCTATTTCTTAAAGACATAAATAATGTTGATGAAAACTAAATGATAAAACATATTGTTTTTTCTGTATTCGTTTATATATTACAAATGCGTATGCAATAAAAAGTGAAGGTGTATTGCCGTTTATGATTTTTAGCTGACATAATTATAAACAATTCAGTTTGTTTATATTGGACGTGACACCAGCATGCACCTGTGTGTACAAACTGTTAAACACATATATAACCGATGTCATGATGATCTTTGCTCATGTGTCAGTTTTTATTTTCAGCCTTTTGTATCATTACCTGAACAATTTTCATTATCGGTTAAGAATGTCTGCAAGTGTGTACATGATTTCTTTATTTTTGGTGTCATTTCTATGTCTGATGCTTGATGGTATTATATGTAAGTCCTATTACAGTTATATTTTCTTTCACTTATAGGGGTATCAACAGCTAGCGCTATTACTGTCCTAAGGGGCAATATCAACAGATAGAATTAGTACTGTCCGCAGGGCCCATATCAACAGCTAGCGTTATTACAGTTCTAAGGGGCAATATCAACAGCTAGGTTTAGTACTGTCTTCAGGGGCAATATCAACAGCTAGCGTTATTACTGTTCTAAGGGCGGTATCAACAGCTAGGTTAGTACTATCTTAAGGGGCAATATCAACAGCTGGTGTTATTACTATCCTCAGGGACCATATCAACAGCTAACATTATTACTGTTCTAAGGGTCAATATCGACAGCTGGTGTTAGTACTGTCCTCATGGGCCATATCAACAGCTAGGTTTATTACTGTCCTCAGGGGCGATATCAACAGCTAGGGTTAGTTCTATCTTAAGGGGCAATATCAACAGCTAAGTTTAGTACTGTCCCTAGGGGCAATATCAGCAGCTAGCGATAGTACTGTCCTAATTGTCAATATCAACAGCTAGGTTTATTACTGTCCTCAGGGGCGATATCAGCAGCTAGGGTTAGTTCTCTCTTAAGGGGCAATATCAACAGCTGACGTTAGTACTGTCCTCTGGGGCCATATCAACAGCTAAGTTTAGTACTGTCCTCTGGGGCCATATCAACAGCTAGTTTTAGTACTGGTTTGATGTTTGTCTATGATCTTTCTTGTCGTGCCCTTAGTGGTTTATTCTCTTACTGCTCTAGCTTCTGCCAAGTCATTGAGTACATTCATTGTGGCTTTCTAGGCTTTTATTTTTTTTATTATATTTACACGAGCATATTTGTGTTTTACTTATATTGCCTATTGATGCTGCCTTGTTGGTTAGATATTAGATCATGGCGGGTATTTCTTTATTTACACTGTCCTGTTTTAATGGGATGAGTAGGGTAAGCGTGAGGTTTGGTGCACCTAGAACCGGTTTAAACCCCCAGTGGCCTACTTTGCCACTGACCGATCCAAGGCGATAGCCCTATTGTCAACACTTTTGTGTTTGTGATGTCGGTTGCATTTATTATTGCTTTTGCCTTATTGTTTGTCTGTTTGCGTGTTTGTTTGTATGTTTTGTGGTTGACTGTCCTCCTTGAATTATACTTTCCCTGTCCGATCTTTTTATATTACTTAGTACTATCTTAAGGGGCAATATCAACAGCTGGCGTTAATACTGTCCTATGGGGCCATATCAACAGCTAGTTTTAGTGCTGTCCCTATGGGCAATATCAACAGCTGGCGATAGTACTGTCCCCAGGGGCCATATCAACAGCTAGCGTTATTATTGTTCTTAGGTGCCATATCAACAGCTAGCGTTATTACTGTCCTAAGGGCAATATCAACAGCTAGAATTAGTACCGTCCGCAGGGGCCATATCAACAGCTATTTTACTCCTGTCCCTAGGGGCAATATCAGCAGCTGGCAATAGTAAAGTCCTCAGGGTCCATATTAACAGCTAGCGTTATAACTGTTCTTAGGGGCAATATCAACAGCTACGTTTAGTACTTTCCTCAGGGGCGATATCAACAGCTTAATAATGTCCTTAGGGGCAATACCAACACCTAGAATTAGTACTATCTCAGGGGCCATATCAACAGCTAGCGTTATTCTAAGGGGCAATATCAACGGCTAGGTTTAGGACTATCCTAATGGGAAATATCAACAGCTAGCGTTAGTACTATCTTAAGGGGCAATATCAACAGCTGGCTTTATTACTGTCCTCAGGGGCAATATCAACAGCTAGGGTTAGTTCTATCTTAAGGGGCAATATCAACAGCTGACGTTAGTACTGTCCCTCCTAGGGGCAATATCAACAGCTAGCGTTCGTACTATCTTAAGGTGCAATATCAACAGCTGGCGTTATTACTGTCCTCAGGGGCAATATCAACAGCTTAGTAATGTCCTAAGGGGCAATATAAACAGCTGGAATTAGTACTGTCCTCAAGGGCCATATCAACAGCCAGCGTTTTTACTGTTCTAAGGGCCATATCAACATCTAGCGTTAATATTGTTCTAAGGGGCATTATCAACAGCTAAGGTTATACTTACTTTTAGTACTATCTTACAGTGCAGTATCAGCTGGCGTTAGTATTGTCTTCTGGGGCCATATCAACAGGTAGTTTTAGTATCGTCCCTAGGGGCAATATCAAAAGCTAGCGATAGTACTGTCCTAATTGCCAACAACTGGTGTTAGTACTGTCCTCAGGGGCAATATCAACAGCTAGGGTTAGTTCTATCTTAAGGGGCAATATCAACAGCTGACGTTAGTACTGTCCCTCCTAGGGGCAATATCAGTTGCTAGCGATAGTAAAGTCCTCAGGGGCCATATTAACAGCTAGGGTTATTTCTGTTCTTAGGGACAATATCAAAGCTACATTCAGTAATTTCCTCAGGGGCAATATCAACAGCTTAATAATATCCTAAGGGGCAATATCAACACCTAGAATTAGTACTATCCTCAGGGGCCATATCAACAGCTAGCTATTACTGTTCTAAGGGGCAATATCAGCGGCTAGGTTTAGGACTATCCTAAGGGGCAATATCAACAGCTGACGTTAGTACTGTTCTGAGAGGCAATATCAACAGCTAGCGTTAGTACCATCTTAAGGGGCAATATCAACAGATGGCGTTTGTACTGCCCTCATGGGCCATATCAACAGCTAGGTTTAGTACCGTCCTTAGAGGCAATATCAGCAGCTAGCGATAGTACTGTCCTAAGGGTCAATATCAACGGCTAGGTTTAGGACTATCCTAATGGGAAATATCAACAGCTGGCGTTAGTACTGTCCGTAGGGGCAAAATCAACAGCTAGCGTTAGTACTATCTTAAGGGGCAATATCAGCAGCTGGTGTTAGTACTATCCTCAGGGGTCATATCAACAGCTATGATTATTTCTGTCCTCAATATCAACATCCTGCGTTAGTATGGTCCTCAGTGGCAATATCAACAGCAAGCGTTAGTACTGTCCTGAAGTGCAATACCAACAACTAACGTCAGTATTGTCCTCACTGGTAATATCAACAGCTAGCGTTAGTACTGTCCTAAGATGCATTATAAACAGCCTGCGTTGTAGCATGGTCGGTGACATTTCCTTTGATGAATGCAGAGCATTAAATCGTTTAATTTAACTAAAGGGGCGTGGCTACACCGTACTACAACTACCGAATATTGGAATTTAGAGTACGGTCACTATGACGTACAGTGTTACTAAGTATACAATGCTACACCATGCTACAAAAAAGATAGAGTATGTCTCAGCTCGTTGGTTGTTTAAATAAGCCAACTCGCTGAGACCAGACTCTATCTATTACTTAGTATGGTGCTCAGTGGCAATATCAACACCCAGCGTTAATAATGTCCTCAGGGGCACTATCAAACGCTAACGTTCGAACTATCATCAGATGCAATATCAACAGCTAGTCGGTAACATGCACAGGTATAAACAGCTAGCATATGTACTGTCCATATGGAAACAAACAGCTA
The DNA here is from genome assembly GCA_037043455.1 of Cyrtodaria siliqua. Lineage (NCBI taxonomy): Eukaryota > Metazoa > Mollusca > Bivalvia > Adapedonta > Hiatellidae > Cyrtodaria > Cyrtodaria siliqua. The sequence continues at coordinate 74,463 of JAWPHD010006396.1, forward strand.
GTGTTTTTAACATCCACTATCATCAGCCTTTGCTTTAACCACCATAGAGATATTATGAACAGCCAGCGTTAGTACTGTCCTCAGAGGCAACATAAACGGGTAACATTAGTACTGTCCTCAAATACACTATCAACAGCTAGTGGTAGTACTGTCCTCCGAGGCAATCTCAACAGCCAGCGTTAGTACTGCCGTCATTGGCAATATCAACCGCCAGCGTTACTACTGGCCCCAGGGGCAATATCAATACAGTGAGCGTTAGTATTGTCCTAACGGGAATATCGACATCTAGCGTTAGTACTGCCTTCAGGGGCAATCTCAATATATATCGTTAGTATTTGCCTCATTGACAATATCAACAGCCAAAGTTAGTACTGTCCTCATGGACACTGTTAACAGCCAGCGTTATTAATGTCCTCGGGGGAAGTATAAACAGCCAGTGTTAGGACTGTTCTTAGGGGCAATATCAACAGTCAGCGTTAGTACTGTCCTAAGGGGCAACATCAATTTCCAGTGTGAGTAATGTCCACAGGATCAAATTCAACAGCTAACGTTAGTATTGTTCTCAGGGGCAATTTCAACAGCTAACGTAAGTACTGTCCAAAGGGGCAACATCAACAGCCAGCGTCAGTACTGTCCTAATGGGCAATATCAACAGCCAGCGTAAGTAATGTCCTAATTGGCAATATCAACAGCCAGCGTAAGTACTGTCCCCAGGGCAATATCAACAGCCAGCGTTAGTATTGTTCTCAGTGTCAAAAGCAATAGCCAGAGTTAGTAATGTGCGCATGAGCAATATCAACGGGTACGGATAGGACTGTCATAATGGGCTGTATCCACAGCTAGCGTTAGTACTGTCCCCAGGGGCAATATCAACAGCTAGCGTTAGTTTTGTCCTCATGGAGAATATCAACAGCTAGCTTTAACACTGTCCTCATTGGCAATATCAATAGCCACTTTTATTACTGCCCTAAAGGGAAATATCAACAGGTAGCGTTAATACTGTCTTCGGGGCCAATATCAACATATAGCGTTAGTACTGCTTTCTAGGGGCAATATCAACTGCTACCGTAAGTACCGTCCTAAGGGGCAATATCAGCAGCTAGCGTTAGTACTGTCCTCAATGGCAATATCAACTGCCTGCGTTGGTATTGTCCTCAGTGGCAATATCAACACCCAGCGTTAGTACTGTCCTAAGTGTAATACCAACAGTTATCGTTAGTAATGTCCTCGGGGGCGTTATCAAGAGCTAGCTGTAAAACTACAATATCAACAGCTAGTCTGTAACATGCACAGGTATCAACAGCAAGCTTTTGTTCTGTCTATATGGACACTATCAACAGCTATTGTCTGTAACGTCCACGTGAACAATATCAACAGCCAGCGTCTTATAGGGATACTATCAACAGCTAGAGTAAGTACCGTCCACAAGTCAATATCAATAGGTAGCGTTAGTCTTGTCCTCAGGGGCAATGTCAACAGCTAGCGTTAGTACGGTCCTCAGAGGTATTATCAACAGCTAGCGTTAGTACTGTCCTTCGGGGCAATATCGCCGGCTAGCGTTAGTCCTGTCCTAAAACAAATACAGTGAGTACAAGCAATGTTTTTTCCCAAATGAGTGCTTTTGATGAATGACCGTTCATTTTTCGGGCAAGGTACATGTACTGTGAAACTGCCATCCGTCGAAGGGGATGTTAAGCCGTTGACCAGGCCCATGTACAGGATGGGCCACACCCTATATAATTATGCTCCTTACATATTTTGCTGAAATTCTGTGTTAATCAGTGACAACATGCCAGCAAAGCCTTCCTCGGAAACCAGGCTGTCATGATAGTCGGAAATGAATGTGTGTAGTTTAAAAAAAAAAAGCAGTAGGCTAGCACCTCTCCCCATAACCTGAGACGGGTGGACAGAGAATATTCCCCGCACCTCGTCTTGTTCCGTATTTGGAAACTCAAACTACTCACATATCTGACGTTTCCATGTTAACGTTGTCGATTTGTGTTAGCTGTGTTCGTGTTCGTGTTCAAGTTTCAAAACACAGAATACGTGTCAGCGAGAGATATGTCAAAATGTAAAATTTCCAGAGATATTCACTTGAAAAACATGAACTAGTCGTACGATAATGTATAGATTGATGAGGTATTCTTCTCTATGGTGCGTTTTATGCATGCACGCTTGGTTGTTAACGTTTAATCTATTGCTGTATGGCGGCTGTTTATTCATGCATATCTTGATCTCTTCATGAACCTGTCTTGATAAGGTCGACCCTGATACCTACTTATTCTAAAAGGGCATCACAGAAACTCTGTTGTAGGTACGCACCATAAGAGCTACGATTCTCGCTGCTAGAATATACCAAAAGTATTAATCAAGTCACATTGTACTAAGACATCATGTTCTTGCATATAAAGCTACTGGTACTTTATAATGACAGAACAAATGGGTGGTATTTAAACTAAAGGACGTTTTTATTTTTAAAAATGGTCTGCTTTAATGTAATAAGGTTCTTTTAAATCGCGTGTCAGTACTGTCCTCAGCGGAACAATAAACGGATACAGTCAATACTAATCTCTGTGAAAATATCACCTGCCAGCTTCTCTGGGTTGAGTACTGTCCTCAAGGACAATATCAACACAGCTAGCGTCAGTACAGTCCAGAGGGACATAATAAACTGCTTAGGTGAATTTATTGATACGCGAAAGGGACGACATATTCATAAACTCTGATATTGTACCTTAAACGGTTTCTCACCAGTGTGTACGCACACTTGTCATTTCGCTTACTCTAACAATTGCAAGCAATGTTTTTTTCCAAGTGAAGGTTTTGGGCAAATGACCTTTCATTATTCGGGCAAGGTACTGTGAATCGTATGCCATCCTTCGAAGGAAATGTTAAGACTTAGACCATTCCCATGTAGGAAGAGTCATACCTTATATATGCTCATGGCATATCTCTTTGAATATCTGTGTTAATACGGCGAAAGGCCCGTGGAGCTTTCCTCGGAAACGACGCTGCCATGCTAATTAGACTAGACCGTGTGCAGTATCTATAATTAGGAACGGCGGGGACAGCACCTCTCCCCTAATCTGAAAGGGGTGGGTAGAGTATGTCCCTCCCCGCAACCCCCACAACACACACACCACACGAACATTGTTCTTATATTATATGCAGATTCCCTATGCATTTGTACATGGTTTGATAAGATAACAAATAATATACCAATAGTATTCATCATTTCACATGTAATTAATAAATCGTGTTCTTGCAAATAAACCGACTGGTACATTATAGAAGGAAGAGGTGATAATTAAGCTAAAAGACAGTGTTTTTTTTAAAAATAGTAAGTGGTAATGTCTAGGCGATGTGAGAGATGTCTCTAACACCCTTTAAATGTAATTAGTTTAAACAGTAGGCGAATGTGTGTATTCATGCAGGATAAAATCCAAATAAGTCACATATATTAAGTTTTTATTTCGTTAAATGGTATAATATGATATTTCTCCTGTACACTCAATGTATCGGCTAATATTTCAGTTAAATCCTAGGCACTAGTAACTTCTACTTCTAATTAGGAAGTAGTAACTGCTTAGGAAATATGAATTAAAAAAATAGCATACACATTCATATCCACGATTAATGCGTAATTGCGGCTGGTATAGCTGTTAATTAGGCACTAGTAACTTCTACTTTGCTAAAATGAGTAACTAGGCATATTCGGAAAATTAAAGGACAATAGAAACATCTCTACATCTCTCACATCGCCTAATATCTTAATGTATGTAGCTTATATGGCTTCTCTCCTGTATGCATACTCACATTCCACTACTGTTTAAAAAAGTTAATTGAATTGATTTGTGTTTTAAGGCGCAACAACACATGAAAGGTTATATGGCGCCTAACAGGAACGAACGTGCCAGGCTCATCCTCCATTTACATCAAGATAAAATATGAAGATTGGGCTTAGAACCTTCTTACCTGCAAAACTGCAGAATTGCTGCAAATTCTATAATAGACACTCCATTTACGATGGAGCCACGTTTCCACGTTTGCATACGCGGTGTCATGGTAAAGACATTGAATGGGAATGATAAAAAATGACAAAATGAATATGAATGTGTGTGTGTGGGGGGGGGGGGGGGGGGGCGGGGGGGAGGGGGAGGAGGAGGAGGTCTACCCCGCAACCTCACGGGGAACAAAATTAAAGTTAACAGATGACAGAGACATCGTATTTCTCTTATCAGGATATCTCTCACATCACCTAGACATTATCACTTGCTATCATTTAACGAAATATAACAGAATGGTTTAATATATTTGATTTATATGGCTTCTCCCCTGTATGTATTCTCACATTCGCCTACTGTTTATTTCCTAAGCCGTTACTACTTCCTAATTATTTTTTAAACAGGAGGCGAATGTGATTATTCATATAATGCGTCAAAACTCAATATGCAATATGTGACTTGTACGCATTATGTGACAAAAATAGTTGTTGTTTTGTGTTTTGTCCTTTTTGTTGTTGTTGCTGTTGAGTGTTGTTTGTGTTTTTTGGGGGGATAGGGCAGTGGTTGTGGGTTGGCTGTAAATAGAGTTTTTTTAAAGTTGCGCATCACCCCTTAACTGGAAACAACGCGTGCGTGCGTAGTGAGTGAGTGAGTGAGTGAGTGAGTGAGTGAGTGAGTGAGTGAGTGAGTGAGTGAGTGAGTGAGTGAGTGAGTGAGTGAGTGAGTGAGTGAGTGAGTGAGTGAGTGAGTGAGGGAGTGAGTGAGTGAAAGAGTGAGTGAGTGAGTGAGTGAGTGAGTGAGTGAGTGAGTGAGTGAGTGAGTGAGTGAGTGAGTGAGTGAGTGAGTGAGTGAGTGAGTGAGTGAGTGAGTGAGTGAGTGAGTGAGTGAGTGAGTGAGTGAGTGAGTGCGTGCGTGCGTGCGTGCGTGCGTGCGTGCGTGCGTGCGTGCGTGCTGCGAGCGTGCGTGCGTGCGTGCGTGCGTTTTGGTTATAACTTGCTTTTTTAACTTGCGCTCCACCCCCAATGTCAAATCCTTTATCCGCCCCTGAGGAGGGTGCATGCTCCCCAGATGTTTTCTAAAGTAAGAAGACTTTATTTTATGGATTTATTTAAACTGGATTCGCCCATGCCCCCACCCCACTGCCTAACTAACAACCAAAGAACAATCAAAATACATACGTTTCAGATTTTAGGTAGGGGTGCTCCCGGTGTCCGCACTGGACCCGCCCCTAGACCCATCCCACTACCACCTGTACACCCCAACCAACAAAAGCTTACTATATACATATAATTATTACTTTTCAGATTTTAGCCTGGTGCACCCATACCCCTGGATCCGCCCTTGCCCTCCCCGACCCACGACCCACTTCTCACCCAATATATTTCTTTGTGTCAGTTTATGTCTGGTTATGGCACTGTGCGTGCACGTTATGCATAGCATCATGACAGATGTATACTCCGCTTTTTGTGAATTAGAGAATGTGTGCTAGGAATAGAAGACATTCCATGCCGATATATTATATCCACATTAGAACACGACATCTCAGACCATATCAGGACCCGATGTGCAATCAATTGTAACTAGAAGAACGGTATTGAAACAAAGGTTTAAAGGAGGAACGCGTTTGGACCTAAAAAAAATCTTTAAAAATAAAAGGAACTTAAAAAAATAAAAAATCTGATTGTTTGTTTTTGTCTAGACTTGTATACAAACATCAAAACATATCAAATAATTGCAAAGCTGTACACCAAAGTTCCTACCCCATGTAAGAGACCGTAGTAGACATGTATACAACAGCAGAGCACAACATCAGAGCATATCAAATAAATGAAAAACTGTACACCAGAAACAACCCTACCCCATGTAAGAGACCATAGTGAAAAACAATTCGACGCCGTGTAAGAGATCATAGTCAAAAACAAGCATACACCATGTAAGAGACCATAGTCAAAAGCAATCATACCCCATGTAAGAGACCACTATGGTCTCTTACATGGCAATGGGGTATGAATTTTGGGTAGGATTGTTTTTGGTGTACGGTTTTTATTTTTTTTAAATGTGTTTTGATGTTTGTATACATGTCTATACAGAAATATAATATAACAAAAAAAAGAAGTTTTTTCTGATTTGTTTTTCTTTTTTTGTTGTCTTTTTTTTTATGTTTATTTCCTTCAACCTGTCTATTGAAAATAACAATTTCTTCCAGTCATATTGTTGTGGTGGATGAGTGGTTAGCATACTTGGTCATACTTGCCTCTCGTCCCAGACGTCACAGTTCGATTTCCTTGGGTAAGATAAGCCTACTATGAAAGTATGCCATCCTCCAAAGGAGGTGTGTGTAAAGTCATAGGTCCGTGTGCAGGGAGAGCTATACACGTGGTAATCGGTTATTCGTCAACAGAATTGCACATAATAAATGATATTGCGTGTAGATAGTGGCAAAATATAAGAAACATATACATCTAATCCATTTTATAACTATAACACAATAGCATGTGGTTTTTTTTCAATATCGACGCAGTCGGTAGCGCGGCGGATTTGCAACCGAAGGCCCCGGGATCAATCCTCCGTGGTGCCACTGAGTTCCGTCGGTGTGTTCTTGGGCAAGACACTTCCCCTTAGCCCCATCCGTCGGATGGGGACGTAAACCGGGCGGTCCCGTGTATCGGTCTATCCTCCGAGCACGTTAACAAACCACAGGAATCTATTCGATAATAAGAGTAGGGCACGGTTCCCGGATTCCTATGTATCCTTCCCCTCTCTCTGGGGCGGCTCTAAATAATCTATACTGTGTTGATGAGCCGTTAAACAACATTCAATTCAATTCAATTCAATATCGACGTCTGCTTCAACTAACGATTACAATACCAAACTTCCTCCCCTGAATCTGTTATAAATGGCGTTTTCACAATAAAATCGCAGTATATATGTGTTGCGTCCCTTTTGTTGTGAAACGCCATTTAGGGGCTCAGACAACAGCTGGAGCTTCGTCGGGACATACTTGACAGGAGGGGCTTCAACAACAGCGAGTGATTTGAACCCTACTAAAATAATACGCACTTAGGTCTCCTCAATCGAAACGCATATGTAAACATTTCAAACCGAAGCTCGATAGCAGAAAATTACTAAAAAAAATTAACTCATAGAAATAGAAATTGAAATTATTTAATATAGGTCTATATTTTATCTTTGCAGATCACGCAGAAGGATTTATTATAAACTTCGTCATAACTTTTTTGAATAATCACGTGACCTAACCGTTTTCGCCTTACTTCCTTTGACGTTGACAGAGTCAAATGAGGAACGAATGTACCCTGGATAGAGATTGCATGATGTCAACCAACTATTCTGTGGGTGCGCCAAGCCGCCGCGGATGGATATTTACTTAAATCGTCACTCGCAAAAAAAGTAAACAAACTGAGTTTTGAGCAGATTTCAGGATGACGGTCAAAATGACACCAGTGACGTAAATTGTATTCAGCTGACAATGTACAAAGATGACACACATAAACAAATATGTATTCGTTTGTTACACAGTCGATTTTAAGTTTTTACGTGTTTTGTTTATTCTATTTTATTAAAAACACGATTTCTAGACATTTTCAAATCGCCGACTGTATCGGAAATTTTAAGTGAAATGTTAGCTTTTAATCGAAGTGATAATTACAATTTGTTCTTATAGCAAGAAAAAGAACTTCCTTTACCAGCCTGCAAAATAGCATTAAAATTCTACCCAAAAAAACGTTTCATGACCGTCCATACAGTTTGAGATTTTTTTCAACCGGGTGCTTCCAACAAAACACTTTTAAAATTACTTATTTATTATTAAAATTCATGAATAATTTATACTAGCCATTTCCTTATAAAATGACCATACTTTTCATACTTTACTTTTTTTTAACATGATAGATCTTTTAAATTTTAATTTTATTAAAAACATTGCAAAAATCACAATACCGTGTTTTCCCGATGTCCACATTCCAACAGCACAAGTTACAAGAAATGTGACGTCACATGGGATTTTAAAAGTTTCACAGGATGAAATGATGTACGAGGACAAGTTTTGCCTTCTTCAATCTAAATGTTGCGTATGCTTATATGTTTGTTTGTTTTTGGTCTGGGAGACCTTTAAATAAATCACCATAGGCTCTTATCCATCCGACCCCGCTCACCCCCGCCCCTCCCGCCTTCCCCACCTAAAAACTGTGGTTATATCGGTTCACATATGGCTGACAGTCTGTAAGGTCTTTTGGATTATAGACTCAAACAATATGAACTATGGGTTTATTGATTGGAACAACAACTTCAGATGGAGAAGAGATGGAGATAACTATTCCCATCAGACATGACATCACCAGGGGTCGATCCCAGCTCTTAGGTGCAACACCTTATCCACTTTATTGCCGAGGCCTCACTCAAATTAATAACTTGCAGTATCATCACTGGGCTTAAGAAAAGAAACATCAGTACACGTGTTACCGTGCCAGTGCCTTACAGTAACGTCTGAGCTAAGAAGAAAGCAGTATTTGTAATCGTATACCCTCCTAAATACTGTCACACCCCTCTACCCCTTCTATCTTCTCTCTCAATTATTCAGTCTCTCAATTATTCACTCATTTTGATGGGAATACATTCAAATGATTCATAGTGAATAGCAAAATGGGATTATAATAATTTATGTTTATTTTCAAAATAAGAAATTGTATAAAAATATGTTTACAGTTTAAAATGTAATAATGTTTTGCTTTTCCCTTAAATTTTGACATAGTCACAGTTTCCGTCAAACTTCTTTTTTGCTCTAAATGTAAGATAAAGCAAAATACCACCACTGAAAAGAAAATTGAATTTTTGATGGGATTTGGGCATGAATGAAACTTGTATCTATAAAACTCTTCATGATATGCGTGTTTAAAGTTGGGAAATATTTTGTGAAATTTTCGTACTGTGCCAAATGTGAACAAAAAAGGTGGTAAAACAATCGTGCCTCAACCGAGACTCAGTCTTGGATCCAGTGACAGCACTCAAGATTAACAGAATACTCTGGTGGTAATTAAGGTCGTCCTTGTTTGGATGCCCCTCCACGAAAGCGGATATGGCATATAGCGTTACCCTTGTCTGGCCGTCTGATTCCTCATTTAGAAAATAATACAACTTTCAAATGGCATGGAAAAATATGTTCATACTAAAAAAAAGTCAATGAGAATGAGCTTGACCTACTTACATGTACACTATTGATTCTTGTGTATCTGTGACTGACGCTGATGGGGGTCATTGTCGTATCGGGTACTACAGAAAAGTACCCGGGATACATTTATATATACAGAAACGTAAGTTGTAAATCATCAAACCCCGCGCATTGCAATATAACACTTCACTAGCAACCACTTTCCTAGCCTTTCCCCAGTCACCCCAGTGCCAACAGCAACACTAGCCATTCTGACTATCCTGCCAGACAGGAATCCGGCAGCACCTTTTTCCACGCCCACGACATCTTTTGCCGTCTCACGACCCTTGCGGGCCATAACCGAACGCAGTTGACCAAATCTTCTTGAATGACGAGCTGCATATTTGTTTACTTTTTTTGCGCGGGGTTTGATGATTTACAACTTCCGGTTTTACGACAATACATTATGTTTTTATTACTAACTATGGCAGCCTAAATATGTTTTTAAGAACAATAGCGCAATAGTAATAATGATAAACAATATTGTTTCAGTAGTTGTTTTATCAAGTTCTAAATTGTTTCAATTCCGTCAATGAGATCTTGTTTGTCCGGGTACGTTTATGTATATTTGGGGGCCGTTATAGAATTCAAAGATTTTCGGGTACGTTTCTGTATGCATTAATGTACCCCGGGTACCTTTCTGTAGTACCCGATACGACAATGACCCCATCAGCCTAACTATTGTGAAATGGTTCGATCTGGATGCTTTTCGAGCTCGTCCGACCTTTCATTGTATCAACAAGTGTGTAAATTTGAAAAATATAGAATGAACAACAGGCCCAAGAGGGCCTGTGGACGCTCTACTGGCTAAAACGGCCCTTTTATCAATGGTTGTCGTCAAAAATTCCCATCAGCTCTTCTTTTAAAACATTGCAAAAAGACACAAAACAACAACACTCACAACAGAAACATAAACCCTTGACCTATGCTAATAATTTAAACAAACGGCCCTAGTTCTAATTTGGTATGGTTATTTAGGGACTAGAGGCACAACACGTGTATAAAATAGGTTTTGACCGGCTGTAGAGGGGCTCCTTTATGCAGGCGGTCAAAACACATTTTATAATACATGTACAACTAGGCTTGGTGATGATCACCCCTGTAAAGTTTAGTTGAAATCTGGCGAGGGGTTCAGGAGAACAGTCCAGACAAAGTTGGTGTATCAAAACCTTTAAAGGGCCATAACTCTGCCAAAAAATCATTCAACCAGAACACGGCGATGATTTGCACAACTTGACCTGGAACTGATCATTCCTAAAAGTTTTTGTTTACATCCGGCCAAATGAAGGCCCTTTCGTCATAATGAGGCCAAAATATAGCATATTTCAGAAAATCAAGGGCCATAACTCCAGTGTAAATGGTTGTTTTTAAACTATTCGGATCTTTCATTGATATTAACATCTAATAAAGTTTGGTAAAGATTGGATGAAAAAAGAAGGCCCTATCGTCTTAACGAGGCAAAATATAGCATTTTTAACTAAATCCAGTGCTACAACTTCGTTGTTACTGGTCCGATCTGGCTGGTTTAAGGCCTTTTCTGAGCTTTTATTGATAGTAACAATCTGGTAAGGCTTGGTAAAGATCGGATGAAAAATGAAGGCCCTATCGTCTTAACGAGGCAAAATATAGCATTTTTAAATAAACGAACTGTTACTGGTCCGATCTGGCTGTTTTCGAGCTTGTCCGAGCTTTCATTGATATTAACAATCTGGTAAAATTTGGTAAAGGTCGTATGAAAAATGAAGGCCCTATCGTCTTAACGAGGCCAACTATAGCATTTTAAACTAAATCAAGGGCCATAACTCTGCTGTTACTGGTCCGATCTGGCTGGTTTGGACGCACGACGGACAACACATCATCCCATAAACTCTGCTGGCCCTTGGCCAGTAGAGCTAAAACACATTCAACCGGAAGAAGACAATGATATAGGCAACCAAGTTTCGTTGAAAGCCGAATGGTCGTTGAGGAGAACTAGTCCGGACAAAGTTTGTGTATTAAAACGTTTTAAAGAGCCACAACTCCATCAAATATCATTCAAGCGGAACACGACAATGATATGCGCAACTAGGCTTGGTACTGATCATTCCTGCTAAGTTTCATTGAAATCCAAATAGTTTCAGCAAAACTAGTCCGGATAAAGTTTGTGTATAAGGGGCCATAGTTTCGTAAAGATCGGATGAAAAATGAAGGCCGTGTCGTCGATGTAAAAGTTAAGAAATCATTAAACTGGAACATGACAAGGACTTGCGCAGCTAGGCTTGGTACTGATCATTCACGCCAAGTTCCGTTGAAATCCAGCCAAGGGGTTCAGGATAACTTTTCTGTACAAAGTGAGTGTATTAAAACCTTTAAATGGTCATAGCTCCGCCAAAAACCATTCAAACAGAACACAACGATGATATACACAATAGCAATATGCTTGATACTGATCATCCTTGCCAAGTTTCGTTGAAATTCGACCAGGGGTTCAGCAGCACTAGTCTGGACAATGTTTGTGTATTAAAACCTGTAAAGGACCATAATTCCGCCAAAAATCTTTCAACTGGAACACGGTGATGATATGCACAACTACTGTATGTACTGATCATCCTTGCACAGTCACCCTGAAATCTGGACAGGGGTTCAGGGGAACAAGTCCGGACAAAGTTTATGTATTAAAACCTTTAAAGGGCTATGACTCCGCCAACATTCTTTCAACCGGGACACGGTGATGATATGCACAACTAGGCTTCAGCAGAACTAGGGACAATGTTTGTGTATTAAAACATGCAAGGGGCCTCAACTCCGTCAAAAATCCTTCAGCCGGAACAAGGTGACAATATGCACAACTAGGCTTGATACTGATCACCCCTGCAAAGTTTTGCTGAAATACGGCATAATGAAGGCCTTATCATAACAATCTGGTAAAGTGTGTTACAGATCGGATGAAAATGGAGTCGCTAGAGTGTTGACAAGACAAAATATAGCAGTTTATTGTTAATTCAAGGGCAATCAATCCGGTGTTACTGGTCCGATCTGGCTGGTTTTAGAATTAATCCGAGCTTTCATTGACATTAATAATCTGGCAAAGTTTGGTAAAGATCGGATGAAAAATGGAGGCGCTAGAGTAGTGACAAGACAAAATATATGTATAGCAATTTTCATTAATTCAAGGGCAATAACTCCGGAGTTACTGGTCAGATTTGGCTGGCATTCAAACTCGTCTGAGGTTTCATTGATATTAATAATCTGGTAAATATAGATATAAAATCGAACAGGAAAAGCAGCATTCAAGGACGACAGTCAACCACACACATACACAGACACAACGAACAACTTTAAAAATGAATAAAATGCCAAATAGGAAATAAAAAACACAAAAGGGTTGGAATGGTCAGTGGCAACAAAGACCGCTGAGGGTTTAAAACAGGTTCTTGGGTGCACCAAACCTCACATTTACCCTACTGTCAACCCAATAAAACGGGACAGCGTAAATAAAGATATCCCCGCCATGAACTATTCTCTAACCAACAAGGCAGCATTAATAGCAATTAACCGAGCAGAACAAATGTATTTGTAAAGGGAGGCTACTCATTTGACTGTTTAGAAAGGACACGTTTAAAACACGGCGGGATTTCCGAGTTCTCCGTCGAATTTTAAATGGGTAAGTATAAATATACGTTCCGAGTAGGTGAGTTTTACTGCAATAATACTTTTTTTGAAACGGAATGGGTCAAATTTCGGCCTCTTATGACAACAAAATGATAACAACAATGGTGATTAAGAACAGTTTGTTTTAGTATATGATAGAACAAAATATGTGTTAAAAGAGATTATGCATAACATAAGGAAAAGGCTAGATTAAAAGCAAGTTAAACGTAACAATATTTTTTTAAATATGAAACAGGCACTGCATAGATAACGGAAAAAGTATTTTGATACAATTAATAATTAATTGTGTATCACTATGGAATGGATATGGGGAGTGGGGTTAGAATTTGATGATAACAGGTAACAAAGATTAAATAATATTATCAATAACGCTAAACAGATAACAAAAAAGAAATTTCACCAATAACAGCTTAAAAGAACCCCCCCCCCCACACACACACACACACACCCACACCCCACCCCTCCTCCTCACTACCGGGGCCTTTTTACAAGTTTTGGAAAGGGGCCTTTTGGCCTAAATTTGTGGTGGGGGGTATAAGATTCATGAAAGGAGAATGACATTTTCAGAGTTAATTAAGTTTAAAACATGGGGAAAACTGCATGGTTTTCAAAGAAATTTGGATGGGGAAGACCGCTGCGAAGAAGGGTAAAAATGCCTAGACTACCTACCTACTACTACCTATGAGTCTCATTCATTAAACATAGAAAAAAACATCTTTTGATGGATATTTATGCCAACAAATATAACCTTGACATTCCAATTTTATGTATACACTTACATGTCATTGGACTTAATTCCGGATTCAAGTTAAGCAGACCCCATGTATCCCCACACACTATCCACACACCCACTTCCCACAAAAAGAATAAATAATAGACATGTTGCTAGATTCATTAATTGAGATTATCTATAGCACTGATAAAGCTTGTGCATCTTTTCTGTGCAAAGAAAAAAATCCAACAATGTTGCAGTAAACACGGGTATTGTTTTATTAGGCCTTAGAAATATATTAGTTTACATATTTTGCGTAAAGTCATATCTATAACTATTTCTAGACTTTAAGATTAAGTTAGTTCTGACACTTAAAATAGAGATGGTAAACATTTAAGACATATAACTGTAAAAAGTGTACATTCTATCAAAGTGCTTTGCCCGTTACATAGGCAGTGCCTATTTCATATTAAAAACAATTCATAACTTTCACATCCGGTCAACGCAACTTCCGGTAGGTTGAGATTGTCAGTAGGTGAAACAAATGTTGTTGTTTTTTAAAGAAAATTATACTCCGTTTTAGTATATTTTGGATTTCTCGTCTCCGAAAAGACATTCAAATGTTCCGAAAAGACACAATAATATCTTTATTATTGATTTAAATCCCTTTTTTTTTTAACCATGATTTAAGCAACATAATACTATACAACTATTTAATTCCTTAGAAGTCAATGGTTATAACTATTTATCAAAGTGAGTGACTACTGACCCGAGAAGGGTACTATTGCACGAGGCGGTTTATAGAAAGTACTGGAAAATATTAAATGGCAAAAAGAATAATAGTGTAAATGCATCACCATATAAAATAAAAACCCTGCGTAGGAGATAAAAAAAAGTGTACAGTTATATACCCCTAATAAGTATACAGTCATATGTATACAAGTAATCTTAACGTTTCAGTTGAGGAATAATTTAAAACACACGCATTATTATGGCCCAACAAAACAAACAAACTCAAATTACACTCCCAACCCCACCTTCACACCACCCCACCCCACTCCAACGGACGGACGCACCCCCACCCCATCCCACCCCGCACACACAAATGCACACTATACACTAAACCACATCGTCGTTTGATTGATTACGTTATACTCCATTTATCATCTGATGGTGGAGAGTAACGGAACAAATCACACGGGGGTATCCGACGATGATTAAACCAGGGAATGTAGATATTAAACAAGTCCTGACTTACGTGCTTGTGTGCTGATTTTGGTTGTTAAAAAATAGTTGTTTTTGTTTTTTAAAAGTTGCACCCCCATCCCACTAATTTCAAATTCTGTATCCGCCCCTGAAATGGCTCATATGATACTTGATGTCCCGGACTTCTGTCGGCATATACTCGATTCAAAAATAACATTGAACATGTTCTGTGATACAGCTCAAACACGATATAAACAAAAACAAGCAGACCATAAAAATAAATATGTCGAAGAGACGAGAAGTAGCCGGCGACACTAAACATACAATTCCAGGAGAAAAGGATGATAGAAAACATGCAACTTCTCCAGTAAAAGAACATTTAAAAAGGTAAGTTCAAATTGCAAGGTCAATAAGTTGTTGTCAGTAGCAAAAGAGAAACAAAATCACGCAATATGCTGAGTAACTTAGACCCCGCACAGACATAATAACACAAGAGTCAAGACACAGATAAGATAAGAAAATTCCTGATTTATTAAACCAATGAAGTAACCAAAATATCACGTGGCACCTTAAGTTTTCCTTCTGTCTTCTCTTTCAATTATTGAATTTGATGAGAATACATTCAAAATACATTCAAACTATTCATAGTGAATAGCAAAATGGGATTTAAATAATTTGTGTTTATTTTCAAAAATAAGAAATTTTATAAAAATATGTTTAAAGTTAAAAATGTCATCATTTTTCTCTTAAAAATCAAGTTTTTGACATAACCAAAGTTTCCGTCAAACTCCTGTTTAGCTCTAAATGTAAAAGAACGCAAAATACTGTCATTGGAAAGTAAATAAATTAGATTTCATTTTTGTGATGGGATTTGGCATGAATGGAACTTGAATCTATAAAACTTTTCATGATATGTGTGTTTAACCTGGGAAATATTTTGTGAATTTTTCGCACTGTGCCACGTGAAATTTATATAATTTTTAGCTCGACTATTCGAAGAATAAGAGAGCTTATGTGATCACGTCGGCGTTGGCGTCGGCGTCCCACATCAAAGTTTGCGTGTAAGCTGTGTTTACAAGTCCATATCTCTTACATTTCTTATCCTAGCACAGCCAAATTTGGCCATGGGCTTCCTTATAGCATTATCTTAAGGGCTGCATAAGTTTTGGTTCCTGTAACCCATGGGCTCCCATGGAACCCAAATTATGATAGCCCATAAAATGTGTCCCATTTCACATCAAATTTTGCGTGTAAGCTGTGTTTACAAGTCTATATCTCTTACAATTCTTACCCTAGGACAACCAAATTTGACCATTAGCTTCCTTATAGCATTATCTTAAGGGCTGCTTAAGTAATTTTGGTTCCTGTAACCCCTGGGCTCCCATGGAACCCAAATTCTGATAGCCCTTAAAATATGTCTGTTTCACATCAAATTTTGCGTGTAAGCTGTTTTTACAGGTCTATATCTCTTACATTTCTTGTCCTAGCTGTACTAAATTTTGGAATTGGTTTCCTTATAGTATGTTGTAAAGGGTTGGATAAGTAATTTTGTCTTCTGCAAATTCTGGGCTCCCATGGAACCCAAATTGTGATGGCCCATAAAATGTGCAATAAAGGCAGATCTAGGTTTGCATGTAAGCATGTATATATCTTTAATTTTGGTTTGGGATTTCTTATAGCTTTATGCATCTTATTCATCCACCCCCGCCTCTGTCCCATCCCCACCCCGCACCCTACTCAAAACTCGAATATTTTTTTTTTTTTTTTTTTTACATATTTCTGGGTAGTTTTGGTCAGTTCTTACACATAGTTATGTTGTGCCCCCAACCCCACCCAACATTGTTGTAGCCTTGTTTTCTGATGGTATATACTAGCTATAAATTTATTATTCTCCGAAAAATCGAATAGTCGAGCTGCGCTGTTCTCCGACAGCTCTTGTTGTAGTGTCCAATCTATTTGTTATTAGGTCTATGATATTAATAAACAGATAGGAAACTTCCTACCTTAACCAATGAACTAATGAACTAGTAACCAAAATATCACGTGGCACCTTAACTTTTCCTTCTATCTCCTGTCTCAATTATTCACTGATTTTGATGAGAATACATTCAAAATATTCATAGTGAATAGCAAAAGTTACAGCTTACTGTTAAAATTTAGGTATTTACAGTGTGATTATTTTGAAACACTGCATATTTCATACACATTTATGCAAATTGATTCAACATATGTATCTTTCAAAATCAAATCTTGAAAATTATCATCTTTTTACTCCGCCAAAGATTTTTATTTTACTATAGAAACTAAGAATAAAAATCGAATAACACAACTTTTATCACCTAGTGAAAATAAGGTCAAATATCAACATTTTGGCAATGCAAAATTATGAATGGTCAGAGTATGCTCGGATTAATTCAACAGCTGTGTAACTGATACTAGTGGTAGGCTGCTATATATATAATAGGGTCAAACCCGGTACATTCGTACACCTTCATATTTAGGCTCTTGTTTTGAAACATATCTGTGCGCCGGATGCTTTATGAAATCATTGCGTAATGAAGGGCCATATGTGGATCGTTTTCAAATGAAAACAGAATTAGGTGCTTATAAGGCCAGACTAAAATGCTCTTTGTTTTATGTGGGATCCCTAATATTGAAGTGTACAAAGTAGGGATTCCAGTCGGATCCCAGACAAAAAATTGTAAGTGTTGAACCCTGTCACTTATATATTATTTGACAGTTACACTTTGCATATTAATAATAACAAACTCAAAGCTACAGAACATGATTTTTGTGTCAGTCTGTCACGAAAACAACGTTGGCTATAACTTTCTCATTTCTTATCAGTGATATTTCTTCATCAGACTTTCAATATATAATCATGACAACGTCGACATGTCCATTCTAAAATATAAAGGTCAAGGTCACACTGAAGGTAATTATATGGGTTAAATACTCATTTTTTCTTCCCGAAAACTTAACTTTGGCTATAACTTTCTCATTTCTTGATATTTCTTCATCAAACGTTCAATATATAATCATCATGACAACGTCGACATGATCATACTAAAATATAAAGGTCAAGGTCACACTGAATGTCTTTATATGGATTAAATACTCATTTTTTTCTTCACAAAAACTTAACTTTGACTATAACTTTCTCATTTCTTGATATTTCTTCATCAAACTTGCAGTATATACTCATCATGACAACATCGACATGACCATACTAAAATATAAAGGTCAAGGTCCCACTGAAGGTCATTATATGGGTTAAATACTCTTTTTTTTCTTCACGAAAACTTAACCTTGGCTATAACTTCCTCATTTCTTGATATTTCTTCATCAAACGTTCAATATATACTCATCATGACAACATCAACATGACCATACTAAAATAAACAGGTCAAGGTCACACTGAAGGTCGTTATATGGGTTAAATACTCTTTTTTTTCTACTAAAATATAAAGGTCAAGGTCACACTGAAGGTCATTATATAGGTTAAATACTCAATTTTTTCTTCACGAAAACTTTAATGTTGGCTATAACTTCCTCATTCCTTGATATTTCTTCATCCAACTTTCAATATATACTCATCATGACAACTTCGACAATATAAAGGTCAAGGTCACACTGAAGGTCATTATATGGGTTAAATACTCTCTTTTTTTCTTCACCCAAACTTTAAGGTTGGCTATAACTTTCTCATTTCTTCATCAAACTTTCAATATGTACTCATCATGACAACATCGACATAACCGTTCCAAATATATTCAGGTCAAGGTCACACTGAAGGTCTTTATATAGGTTAAATATGCATTTTTTATTCACGAAAATAAGTCAGCCTAGTTTCTCAAGGTCATTTATCAGGGTCCAAAAAAGCTTGTTATACTGACAAAGCATTGACAAGCGACACACGTGTTCTGGCGAACACCCGTCTGGTTAATAGATAAGATTATAACATCATACGTGATTATACCGAGAAGAACTCTCAAACAGTGTTGTGAGTGTAATCAAACATCCGATTGTACAGGGCTGTCCGAAGGTACCTGGTTTGATCCTATAGGGGATCTTAAATGAGTGACTGTGAATTATTGATTTTAATAAACGAGTTGGATAACATGAAGACGTGAGAATCATGGCTCTTATGGTAGTATGTCACGCTATGCCAGCATAAACAACCACCGTATTTCAATAGAGCAAAGCTTAAATACCACATCTGCATGCATAAAACTCACTAAAGAGAAGAATGACACGCCGATAAAGTCGATGTTCGAATGACTCTGCTAATTTCAGTCAATTTTCATTGTTTATTTTGGAAACAATCTCATTCTCCTGTGACGTCTCGTTCCGTATTTGGAAACTAAACCCCGCCCTACTCACTGACAATTTCTGGTTAACTGTGTTTTTTTTGTATCAGTTGTGGGTGGGCAGCTTTGTATTATACTGTGTATTATAGTACCCACCATAAGAAGTATGATTCTCGCAGCTAGGCAGCTATATAAAGGATCTTACATTCGTGACTGTGTATTATTGATTTTAATAAACGAGTAGGATAAAAAGAATATCCTATCATTTTAGCTCTACTGATCAGAGATCAGCAGAGCTTATGCCGTGGTGCGGTGTCCGTCGTCCGTCCATAAACTTTTTTGTAGAGACTACTCCTCGGAATCTAAAAGATGGATTTTCATGAAACTTTACAGGAATGTTGTCCATGATTTCTAGTTAATCCTAGAAAAAATAAAATTCACGTTGATGTGAAATCCAAGATGGCCACCAAAGCTAAAAATAGATTTTTAACTACTTCTTGAAAACTATAAGTGGTAGTGATATGGGACTTTTTCTAAAATGATCAGCATGACATGATGTTGGTCCTTGCCAAAAATTATTTTGATTCAACATTTAACATGGCCGCCAGCGGCCATCTTTGTTCACATAGAGTTATATAATAAAAACTTGTAGCGAATACTCCTCTAAAACTACTAGACGAATTTTCAGGAAACTTCAAAGGAATGTTGTTCTTGATGTCTAGTTGATCCTAGCAAAATTTCAGGCCGGCCGTGAATTGGCCGCCATGGCTAAAATAGATTTAAAAAAACAACATGTAGCGACTACTTCCTGAAAACTTGATATGGGACTTCTTCTTAAATGATCAGAATGACATGATGTTGGTTCTTGTCGAAAGTCGTTTTGATTCAAAATTAAACATGGCTGCCAGCGGCCATCTTTGTTTACATAAGAGTTATATAGTAAAAACTTGTAGCGACTACTCTTCTGAAACTACTGGACAGATGTTCATGAAACTTCCAGGAATGTTGCTCTTGATGTCTAGTTGATCCTCGCAAAACTTCAGGTCGGCCGGAAATTAAAGATGGCTGACACGGCTAAACATAGATTTTTAAAAAACAAGTTTGTAGAGACTACTTCTTGAAAACTGTAAGTGATATTGATATGGGACTTTTTCTAAAATTATCAGCATGACATGATGTTGGTCCTTGTTGAAAATTATTTTGATTTGACATTAAACATGGCTGCCAGCAGCCATCTTCGTTTACATAAAGTTATATAGTAAAAACTTGTAGGGACTACTCCTACTGAAACTACTTGACAGATTTTCATGAAACTTTACAGTAATGCTGACCTACCTTTCAAAACCTATCAGTAGAGCTTCAGGGTCATTGATCTTCTTGTTT
Source organism: Cyrtodaria siliqua (assembly GCA_037043455.1). Taxonomy (NCBI): domain Eukaryota; kingdom Metazoa; phylum Mollusca; class Bivalvia; order Adapedonta; family Hiatellidae; genus Cyrtodaria; species Cyrtodaria siliqua. The sequence goes on from JAWPHD010006396.1 coordinate 94,953, forward strand.
ATCCAATGAGTTTATTAAAGTCAATAATACACAAATACACAGTCACGAATGTAAGATTCCATTTATCACATAACACACCTACGACGTGATAATTTCACTTTAATTATTGTTCTTCGGATTTTTGCATTTGCTCTCCAGATCTCTGAATTTAAATGTACAATCTCTGGATTTTCATCAAAACAAAATATTCATGATTTAACAGCTATATTTTCATAACTAGTAGCTGCTGTTTCCTGCGTTGGTCATGTTACGCTCCCTAGTCAGCATTGCAAAGGAGGGTATTTACAAGTATCAACTCAATGGGGGTTATCAGTGTAATGTACTGACTAAATATACAATTAACACCTAAGGACATATTTACTTCCTTCAATGGCATAACAACATGTGCAAGGAATGAATGGTGTTTTACGGCACGTCGACACATAAATAGGTCATATTGTGTGCAGTATATCGCACATGTATATCTCCTGCTTCTTTTTTTGGTCAACCTACTTGAAATAACAAGTGTGAGTATCGAGCGAATCCTTATGTGAGGTATCACTATAATAGCTGCTGCCAACTGCGATGATTATAATTTAAGAGCTATGAAGACTTTGTATTTGCATTTAGGAATATCATGTAGATTATCTTTGCACTTTCATAAAATAAAAAAAAAATAATAAAAAATTGTGGTATAAACGTGATAAACATGATAAATTAAACCAAGCCTTTCTAATTTATTTACAAAGTCCTCTCTAAACTAAAGCAAACTATTTGTGTGCATGTTGAAGTATACTGTATACATGTAATCTATTTTTTTTCTTTAAGCATTTATTGCATAAATAATTTAAATTTGTATTTTAAACAAATAAGTGAGAAAACCAAGTCGCGCACTCAGATTTCCATTTAAAATATTTCTTCGCTCACTTTAAATCTTAATTTTTAAAAATATCAAGATTTTTAGTTAAAAATGTTTTGGCAGGCCTGATTTACTTTGTAATTAGATAAAAAGGCTTGGTTTAACTCTTACCCCTAAAGCATGACTATAATAGCCTTGGCGTCCATTGTAAACCAAGATCAGCCTGCGAGTCACTCCCAGCAATGTTTTACGATGTCTAGCGGCTGATCCATTGTTTCCCATTCAAAGAAAGAACAGTCCATTATATATATATGTAACGGTTAAGGGTTAATTTATACCACAACTGTTTTTTTTCATGAAAGTGCACACACTATTTTACATATATATAGATAAGTGCAAAATGTCTGCTAAATGCAAGTACGGTTTTCATAACTCTTAAACAAATTATACTCATCTTACATGGCAGCATTGGTTGTGCCTCTGCATTATTATTGGCAATGTTTGTGCCTTTGCGTTATTATTAGCAATGCTTCAGCCTTGTGCCTCTGTGTTATTATTGGCCATGTTTATGCCTCTGCATTATTATTGCCAATGCTTGTCCCTCTGCATTATTACTGGCAATGTTTGTGCCTCTGCATTATTGTTGGCAATGCTTGTGTCTTTGCGTTATTATTAGCAATGCTTGTGCCTCTGTGTTTAATGATTGGCCATGTTTATGCCTCTGCATTATTATTGCCAATGCTTGTGCCTCTGCATTATAACTGGCAATGCTTGTGCCTCTGCATTATTACTGGCAATGTTTGTGCCTCTGCATTATAACTGGCAATGTTTATGCCTCTGCATCATTGTTGGCAATGTTTGTGCCTCTGGATCATTATTATTGGCAATGCCTGTACCTCTGTGTTATTATTGGCAATGCTTGTGGATCTGCATTATAACTGGCAGTGCTTGTGCCTCTGCATTAGTATTGCCAATGCTTGTGCCTCTGTGTTATTATTAGCAATGCTTGTGCCTCTGTGTTATTATTGGCCATGTTTAAGCCTCTGCATTATTATTGCCAATGCTTGTGCCTCTGCATTAATACTTGCAATGTTTGTGCCTCTGCATTATTACTGGCAATGTTTGTGCCTCTGGATCATTATTATTGGCAATGCCTGTACCTCTGTGTTATTATTGGCAATGCTTGTAAGTGCCTCTGCATTATTATTGCCAATGCTTGTGCCTCTGCATTATTACTGGCAATGTTTGTGCCTCTGCATCATTGTTGGCAATGCTTGTGCCTTTGCATTATTATTAGCAATGCTTGTGCCTCTGTGTTATTATTGGCCATGTTTATGCCTCTGCATTATTATTGCCAATGCTTGTGCCTCTGCATTATTATTGCCAATGTTTGTGCCTCTGCATTATTACTGGCAATGTTTATGCCTCTGCATTATTATTGCCAATGCTTGTGCCTCTGCATTATTATTGGCAGTGCTTGTGCCTCTGCATTATTATTACCAATGCTTGTGCCTCTGCATTATTACTGGCAATGTTTGTGCCTCTGCATTATTATTGGCAGTGCTTGTGCCTCTACATTATTATTAGCAATGCTTGTGCCTCTGCATTATTACTGGCCATGTGGGTGCCTCTGGATCATTATTATTGGCAATGCCTGTACCTCTGTGTTATTATTGGCAATGCTTGCAAGTGCCTCTGCATTATTATTGGTAATGCTTGGGCCTCTCTGTTGTTATTGGCAATGCTTGTGCCTCTGTGTTATTATTAGCAATTCTTGTGCCTCTGCATTATAACTGGCAATGCTTGTGCCTCTGCATTATTATTAGCAATGTTTGTGCCTCTGTGTTATTATTAGCAATGCTTGTGCCTCTGCATTATTACTGGCAATGCTTGTGCCTCTGTGTTATTATTGGCCATGTTTGTGCCTCTGTGTTATTATTAGCAATGCTTGTGCCTCTGCATTATTATTAGCAATGCTTGTGCCGCTGTGTTATTATTGGCCATGTTTATGCCTCTGCATTATTATTGCCAATGCTTGTACCTCTGCATTATAACTGGCAATGTTTATGCCTCTGCATTATTATTGCCAATGCTTGTGCCTCTGCATTATTATTGCCAATGCTTGTACCTCTGCATTATAACTGGACATGTTTATGCCTCTGCATTATTATTGCCAATGCTTGTACCTCTGCATTATAACTGGCCATGTTTATGCCTCTGCATTATTATTGCCAATGCTTGTGCCTCTGCATTATTACTGGCAATGTTTGTGCCTCTGCATTATTACTGGCGTGTTTGTGCCTCTGGATCATTATTATTGGCAATGCTTGTGCCTCTGTGTTATTATTGGCAATGCTTGCAAGTGCCTCTGCATTATTATTGGTAATGCTTGGGCCTCTCCATTGTTATTGGCAATGCTTGTGCCTCTGTGTTATTATTAGCAATGCTTGTGCCTCTGTGTTATTACTGGCAATGTTTGTGCCTCTGCATTATTATTAGCAATGCTTGTGCCGCTGTGTTATTATTGGCCATGTTTATGCCTCTGCATTATTATTGCCAATGCTTGTACCTCTGCATTATAACTGGCAATGTTTATGCCTCTGCATTATTATTGCCAATGCTTGTGCCTCTGCATTATTATTGCCAATGCTTGTACCTCTGCATTATAACTGGACATGTTTATGCCTCTGCGTTATTATTGCCAATGCTTGTACCTCTGCATTATAACTGGCCATGTTTATGCCTCTGCATTATTATTGCCAATGCTTGTGCCTCTGCATTATTACTGGCAATGTTTGTGCCTCTGCATTATTACTGGCGTGTTTGTGCCTCTGGATCATTATTATTGGCAATGCTTGTGCCTCTGTGTTATTATTGGCAATGCTTGCAAGTGCCTCTGCATTATTATTGGTAATGCTTGGGCCTCTCCATTGTTATTGGCAATGCTTGTGCCTCTGTGTTATTATTAGCAATGCTTGTGCCTCTGTGTTATTATTAGCAATGCTTGTGCCTCTGCATTATAACTGGAAATGCTTGTGCCTCTGCATTATTATTAGCAATGCTTGTGTCTCTGTGTTATCATTAGCAATGCTTGTGCCTCTGTGTTATTATTGGCCATGTTTATGCCTCTGCATTATTATTGCCAATGCTTGTGCCTCTGCATTATAACTGGCAATGTTTATGCCTCTGCATTATTATTGCCAATGCTTGTGCCTCTGTATTATTACTTGCAATGTTTGTGCGTCTGCATTATTATTGGCAGTGCTTGTGCCTCTACATTATTATTGCCAATGCTTGTGCCTCTGCATTATTACTGGCAATGTTTGTGCCTCTGCATTATTACTGGCAATGTTTGTGCCTCTGGATCATTATTATTGGCAATGCTTGTGCCTCTGTGTTATTATTGACAATGCTTGCAAGTGCCTCTGCATTATTATTGGTAATGCTTGGGCCTCTCCATTGTTATTGGCAATGCTTGTGCCTCTGTGTTATTATTAGCAATGCTTGTGCCTCTGTGTTATTATTAGCAATGCTTGTGCCTCTGCATTATTACTGGCAATGCTTGTGCCTCTGTGTTATTATTAGCAATGCTTGTGCCTCTGTGTTATTATTAGCAATGCTTGTGCCTCTGCATTATTACTGGCAATGCTTGTGCCTCTGCATTATTATTAGCAATGCTTGTGCCTCTGTGTTATTATTAGCAATGCTTGTGCCTCTGTGTTATTATTAGCAATGCTTGTGCCTGTGTGTTATTACTGGCAATGTTTGTGCCTCTGCATTATTATTAGCAATGCTTGTGCCTCTGTGTTATTATTAGCAATGCTTGTGCCTCTGCATTATTACTGGCAATGCTTGTGCCTCTGCATTATTATTAGCAATGCTTGTGCCTCTGTGTTATTATTAGCAATGCTTGTATCTCTGTGTTATTATTAGCAATGCTTGTGCCTCTGTGTTCTTATAAGCTATGCTTTTGCCTCTGTGTTATTATTATTGGCAATGCTTGTGCCTCTGTGTTATTATTAGCAATGCTTGTGCCTCTGTGTTATTATTAGCAATGATTGTGCCTCTGTGTTATTATTAGCAATGCTTGTGTCTCTGTGTTATTATTAGCAATGTTTGTGCCTCTGGGTTATTACTGGAAAGGCTTGTGCCTCTGCATTATTACTGTCAGTGCTTGTGCCTCTGTGTTATTACTGGCAATGTTTGTGCGTCTGCATTATTATTAGCAATGCTTGTGCCTCTGTGTTATTATTAGCAATGCTTGTGCCTCTGCATTATTACTGGCAATGCTTGTGCCTCTGCATTATTATTAGCAATGCTTGTGCCTCTGTGTTATTATTAGCAGCGCTTGTGCCTCTGTGTTATTATAAGCCATGCTTGTGCCTCTGCATTATTACTGACAATGCTTGTGCCTCTGTGTTATTATTAGCAATGCTTGTGCCTCTGCATTATTATTAGCAATGATTGTGCCTCTGTGTTATTATTAGCAATGCTTGTGCCTCTGCATTATTACTGGCAATGCTTGTGCCTCTGCATTATTATTAGCAATGCTTGTGCCTCTGTGTGTTATTATTAGCAATGCTTGTTCTTCTGCATTATTCTCCAATCGCTTTAAGTAACTCTTATAACATCATTTCAGATACCTGATTGCTCTGCGACCATGGTCCTTCACAGCTTCATTCACACCGGTTGCGCTAGGCAGCGCACTGGCTTACCAAGCTTCTGGTCACTTCTCCATCTGGATCTTCCTTGTCACTCTTCTTACCGCATTGTCTGTACATGCTGCAGGAAATCTGGTCAACACATACTTTGACTATTTGAGAGGAATTGACGACAAATCTAGCGATGACCGCACACTCGTTGATAAAATTCTTGACCCGGTGGACCTGCAGTGGCTGGGGACAGTGCTATACCTAACAGGAACGTTTGGATTCTTGGTCCTGTATTTTATATCACCGGCGCGATTGGAACATCTAGCATTGATGTTTTTCTGCGGACTGTCGAGTAGTTTCCTGTACACTGGTGGTCTAGGCTTGAAATATATGGCACTGGGTGATATCCTGATACTCCTGACATTCGGACCTGTCACTGTGATGTTTTCGTTCCTCACTCAAGCGGGTCAGCTGTCCGTCATCACGCTGCTTTATGCCATTCCATTAGCCCTTAACACTGAAGCCATTCTACATGCTAATAATACCAGAGATATTGAATCGGACAAAAAAGCCAAATGTGTAACAGTCGCCATTTTGTTGGGTTGGACAGCATCTTATGTGTTATTCCTTATATTGCTATTTGTGCCTTACATGTTGCTTGTTCAGGGTGGTCTTCACATATCGAAATGGATGTTTCTGCCCGTCATCACGATAACGGAAGCTTTCAACATCGAGCGACAGTTTAGGAGTAAACAGTTAGACAAGGTGCCTCAGAGGATTGCCATGTTGAATTTTCTGTTCGGGATTCTCTATGTTGTAGCCGTGGTGATGACAGATGGCGCTGATCTCCCCAAACTTGTATAGACTGAAAGAAACTGTAGAGACACTAACAAGTGACTATAAATCTTGTTTTAAACATGTCTCACAAGGCAGGGACCAGTAAAAGCATATTTACTTGAAATGGAAAGTAAAGGACAAGGTATGATAGTGGCCAACTTGGCCCCCAATATTGATTTATAATGTACAAATCCTATTGGAGCTGCAGATAGACTGAATCACAGGTATTAGGCGCGTAATTTGGTCACTACTACCCCCCACCCCCCTCTACTACCCCCACCCCACACCAAAAAAACAAAAACATCATCCAAAAAGTCATTTCATAACATTTTAAAACTTTCCAAAAATGTTTTTTTTTTCGTATAATATATTGTATAATAAAAAATGTTTTTTGGAAAGTTTTAAAATGTTATAAAATGACTTTTTGGATGATGTTTTGTTTTTTTTTGGTGTGGGGTGGGGGTAGTAGAGGGGGTTGGGGGGTAGTAGTGACCAAATTACGCGCCGAATACCTGTGGACTGAATGGTTATTGAAACTCATTATATTTTGGTTTGCAAGAAGAAATTGTATTTAAGAGCCTCACAAACCAGGCCTTTTATTTATTCAGCAGTTTTCTGACTTCTTTTTTTTGGTCCTTGAAGTATGGAGTGCAGCAGCGAGTGCATCTGAGTTTTTTTCATAAAAAGTAATAGATAGAGGGGCACATCATCAGCAAAAAGACTGTGTGGTCGTGGTGCGCTTATTATTATTTTAAGATAGAAAAACCTGCAAGAAAAACCTGCATGAAAAGGTTCAGCGTTTGCAAAATATGACAAAATTTAGTAAATATGTCAGATCTGAGACCCATTTAATGCTTACGAATAATAAAACAAAACAAAAATCTCCTTTGGAGATAAAATGTGATAAATTTTCATCACAATAATGTAAAGTGTGAAAAAAGAAGGATTTTGAATTTTTTTGGGGCCAAAATATCGCCTTATGTATTGTCATTTATTTCTCTTTACACATGTTACAGAAACATTAATCTTTACAGAAACATTGTTTATTATCTCTGCTCTTAGAAATATTTTGATTTTCTGAAAATTATAACATTTTGAGTTATTTAACCGTCCATCAAGAACTAGAAGGCATTGATACAATATTAGGATGTACCATCATGTCCATATTTCCTACTAAATGGACACACGGCAATATTATGGTAGCAAGTATTTATTAAGCTATAAAATTAGCACCTTTTATTAATCTCCCACCGGTCCCGGGGGGGTACTATAGGTTTGCACCCTGTCCGTCCATCCGTCCTTTCTTCCGTCCGTCCGTCTGCCGTTCCGAAATGCTTCTCCGGGCCATATTTTTAATATTATAAGACTTCGAGATAGCAAACTTGGTATGTGGATACATCTTGGGATAGCGGTGTGTCGCGTATCAAAAAAAGGTCACATTGTCAATGATTGACCTGTGACCTCTGTCATAGAAAATGCTTGTCCGGACTGTATTTTCAATACTATAACACTTAGAGATACCAAACTTGATATTTGAATACATCTTGGGATAGTGGTGTGTCGCATACCAAAATAAGGTCACAGTGACCTTGACCTGTGACCTCTGTCATAGAAAATGTTCCGAAAATGCTTGTCCGGGCCATATTTTCAATACTATAACTAGAATAAGACTTTGAGATACCAAACTTGGTATGTGGATATATCTTGGGATAGTGGTGTGTCGTGTACCAAAATAAGGTCACTTTGACCTTGACCTGTGACCTCTATCATAGAAAATGCTTGTCCGGACCGTATTTTCAATACTATTACACTTAGCGATACCAAACTTGGTATTTGAATACATCTTGGGATAGCGGTGTGTCGCGTACCAAAATAAGGTCATTGAGACCTTGACCTTGACCTGTGACCTCTGTCATAGAAAATGCTTGTCTGGACAGTTTTTTCAATACTATAACACTTAGAGATACCAAACTTGGTATGTGAATTCATCTTGGGATAGCGGTGTGTTGCGTACCAAAATAAGGTCATTCTGACCTTGACCTGTGACCTCTGTCATAGAAAATGCTTGTCCTTCCGTCCGTCCGTCCTTCCGAAATGCTTGTCCAGGCCATATTTTCAATACTATAACACTTACGAGATGCCAATCTTGGTATGTGAATACATCTTGAGATAGCGGTATGTCGCTTACCAAAATAAGGTCATTTCGACCTTGACCTCTGTCATAGAAAATGCTTGTCCGGACCGTATTTTCAATACTATAACACTTAGAGACACCAAACTTGGTATGTGAATACATCTTGGGATAGCGGTGTGGCGCGTACCAAAATAAGGTCATGGTGACCTTGACCTTGATCTTTGACTTCCATCATAGAAAATGTCTGGATAATGTTTAGGCCGGTGGTGGACTATCGATTGCGCTGCTTTTGGATTAAATTTATAATATTCTGAGTCAAAAAAGAAAGTATCCACATTTATTTTTGAAAATATTCAGAAAGTTGTATAAATGACAAGTTCAGCAAAACAAGTTTTAAAATATGCAAGATTCATGCATGAATAAAGTAATGATACTTTTTGTGAAAGGTTCAGGGTGAGAAGGTTCTATGCCCATTTTCCATATTTTATCTCGATGTACATGGAAGATGAGCCTGGCATGTTCATGCCTTTTAGGCGCCATATAACCTTTTCATGTGTTGGTGCGCCTTAAAACCCCAATTCATTCAATTGTGAAAGGTTCCCTCATTAACAGAGATTGAATTTCAACAAATCAAGATAACTTGTGTCCTGTTAAACATTACGTGGTCCCACCTTAATTCCATTACGTGGTCCTGCCTTAATTCCATTACGTGGTCCCGCCTTAATTCCATTATGTGGTCCCGCCTTAATTCCATTATGTGGTCCCGCCTTAATTCCATTACGTGGTCCCGCCTTAATTCCATTAAATTACGTGGTCCCGTCTTAATTCCATTATGTGGTCCCGCCTTAATTCTGTGAACCACAGGCTTCTGTAACGATAGTTTACATATACATGTGTGCATTGAGTCAGATACTATTAAAAATATATATATTTACTGTAATACTATTTAATACTGTAATACTATTTAATACTGTAATACTATTTATTAAAAGAATCTTTCATGAGTATTGGATAAAGATCAGGGCCCCGTTTTATGAAACAACATACAAACATTTTGATCGTAAATCAATTTCTTAAATGCTTTACCATTTATTAGATTTTTCAAATAAACTTGATTTCATTTCTTTTTCTTATATTGGTGACATTTCTGCACTACGTGCACACATAATTGTCTACATTGAATGCTTAGGTGAAAAAAAGTGAACAATTTTAAAATTTAAGAATTATCGTAAGATGTTTAATAAAGCAGGGCCCAGGAATTCCAGCAAGAGATATAATTGTTTTTATTGCACCCGAGGCTCTAAAACAGTTATACCGAAGGTTGAAAAAACCTGATACTCATGATGGGTTATTTTTCTTGCATACCATTGGCAATTTGGGCGTTGATGCCACCAGCTACTAACATGCTGCATAGTTATGCACCGCCAAGAATGTGGAGCAGACATATAGTGTTGTCTGTCTGTCTGTCCCAAGATATCCATTCATGTTTCTTATTAAGACTATTACTCGGATACCAAAAGCCTGTTACTCAGATACCAAAAGACTTCATCAAAAGAGCAGTGGCAGAAAAACAATAACGTGGCTCCAGCGTAAATGGAGTTTCTACGATAGAATTTGCAGCAACTGTGCAGTCCAGGGTGAGAAGGTTCTAGGCCCATTTTCCATATTTTATCTTGATGTACATGGAAGATGAGCCTGACATGTTCATGCCTGTTAGGTGGCATATAACCTTTTCATGTGTTGGTGCGCCTTAAAACCCCAATTCAATTCAAAATTCATACACCTTTACAACTATATGACAAAGATACATTCCTAACAGAAGTAGATTGATATGAATGGCCTTGACCTACTTTTCGGACTTAATTTACATTGAAGTTTTATTTTATGAGACTGATGCGCTAAAGTGGGGCACCTGTTCCCTGTGGACACTTTTTGTAGTTGTTTTTACAATGGCATCATGTAACTGGTGATGTTGTCGATTTCATTGTTGCGTGACTTTCGTCTGACCCCATGTGTAAGATGAGGCTTCTCACATGTAAAATGCGGATACATATATTCTTATCCAGTATGTAAGAATCATCATTATATCCTGCTTTCTTTTTACTACTGTAAGAAGCCTGTGAATAAAACTGTAAAAAATAAAGTTTACAAGCATGACAACTATATATGGCATGACTATAGTTAACTCCAGGAAAGTGGTCATTTGATATTTACAAGAGACTGTATTATGATTTCATTCTCAAAACTATACCTCAGAATTATTTAAGGACCACAAAAAGGAACAGGAATGAATACCTACTCTTTAATATTATTGATTTCATATGCATATAAAAAGTTAATACATATGTCGCGTAACAATTGTTAAAGAATACAAGTAAACTTAAACATTGCAAAAAGACAGTAAATTATTCAATTAAGCACTTAAAAAGTAACCCAAATCTAAACTTGGTCCTTAAATTATTTTGAGGTGTATAAGTAAGTAAATCATTTATTAACTGACATGTGTAGATAGAATACACATGTATGCAAGTACAAACAAGCATATATAACACAATAGTTCAGAATATCATATACCCGGCCCACTGGGCCTATAAGTCACCATGTCAATCATGATTTCCTTCATTCATCAAACCATGTAATTTTTTGGCACAAAATCTCATCTAAATACTATCACTACAGTTGTTAATCATGAATCTCATATTTTTTTAATGACCATCAATATTGTTAATTCTGTTTTGTCTGAAAACATAAGCGTGTATACATGACCTACCAGCAGTATTATGCATCAGCTTAATTTTGTGTCCACTGAACTGATGTTTTTTTGTTTGTTTTGTTGCAATCTCACATCATTTATAGCTTTACTGTACAAGGGCCAGTAGGACCAATGCCATGGTCTGTCCATCGCTGGTCCGTCTCTCCGTCGACTTTCTGTTATCAGTGCTCTAGCACCTTCATTTGGCACTTGATCTTTACCAAACTTGACCAGAGTATTGATATTGCTGAAAGCTCACACAAGTTCAAAAACCACTAATATCTGATAATGAACATCAGAGTTACGGTGCGCAATTACATTCACTGGTTTTGGTCAACTTTCTAGCACCTTCGTTTTGCATCCGATCTTACCAAACTTGGCCGTAGTTGTAAAATCGATCAAAGCTTGAACGAGTTCGAAAACAACTAATATTTGATAATAAACATCAGAGTTAGGGCCCTTGATTTAATGAAAAATACCCCATCAAGTTTTGCGTTGTTAACGTTATTCATTGCATCTGATGGTTACCAAACTTGGTCAGGGTCTAAACTTTAAATATCACATTGTACAAAATAGTTCCTGTGTAGAACCTTTTAAACTCTTGTTTACTTTAAGACTGGCTTAGGTATCAATTTCACAAAGTGAAAAGTGGGCTATTTAGGAATCACTTTGTCCGTCCCGTCAACACATTGTTGGTCCTACCCAAAGTTCATTTTGATTGAACATTTTGATTGAATGTCAAAAATGGCAGCCAGCGGCCATCTTTGTTTACATAAGAGTTATGTAGGAAAAACTTGTGGCGACTACTCCTCTGAAACTACTGATGGAATTTCATGAAACTTGACAGGAACGTTGCTCTTGATGTCTAGCTGATCCTAACAAATATTCAGGTCGGCCGGAAATTCAAGATGGCCGCCACAGCTAAAAATAGATTTTAAAAATGCGACATTTGTGCCGACTGCATCTCAAAAAACGTAAGTGATACTGAATTGGAACCTTTACCAAAATGACTGCCACGACATGTAGTTGGTCCTAACCAAAGTTCATTTTGATTGGATGTCAAACATGGCTGCCAGTGGCTATCTTTATTTACATAGGAAAACCTTGTGGCGGCTATTCCTCTGAAATTACCAGATGGATTTTCATGAAACTTCACAGGAATGTTGGTCTTGATGTTAAGTTGATCCTAGCAAAATTACAGGTTAGCCAGAAAAAAATCAAGATGGCCGCCACGGCTAAAAATAGATTTTTAAAAAACAAGTTTGTAGCGACTACTTCTTGAAAACTATAAGTGATATTGATATGGGACTTTTTCTAAAATGTTCAGCATGACATGATGTTGGTCCTTGTCGAAAATCATTTTGATTTGTCAGTGTGTTCTTGGGAAAGACTCCCTTAGCCTCGTCCGTCGAATGGGGACGTAAACCGGGCGGTCCCGTTTATCGGTCTATCCTCCGACCATGTTAAAGAACCATAGGAATCTATTCTATAATAAGAGTAGGGCACGGTTCCCGGATTCCTATGTATCCTTCCCCTCTCTCTGGGGCGGCTCTAAATAACCTATACTGTGTTGATGAGCCGTTAAACAACATTCAACATTTTGATTCGTCAATAAACATGGCTGCCAGCGGCCATCTTTGTTTGCATATAGTTATATAGTAAATACTTGTAGCGACGACTACACTGAAACTACTTGAAGGATTTTCATGAAATTTAACAGAAATGTTGCTCTTGATGTCTAGTTGATCCTAGCAAAATTCAAAGTCGGCCGGAAATTCATGATGGCCGCGATGGCTAAAATATGATGTTTAAAAAACAAATGAGTAGCGACTACTTCTTGAAAACTATAAGTGATATTGATATGGGACCTTTTCTAAAATGATCAGCATTACATGATGTTGGTCTTTGTTGAAAATTATTTTGACATTAAACAAGGCTGCCAGCAGCTATCTTTGTTTACATGAGTTTATAGTAAAAACTTGTAGCGACTACTCCTCTGAAACTACTTGACAGATTTTACAGAAATGGCGATCTAGCTATCAAAACCTATCAGTAGAGCTTCAAGGTCATTGACCTCTTGTGTTTTGCAGAAAGAATTGGACCTTTGTTTAATTAGAATTTCTTTCACATTAAGAAATTAACAGATATTTTAGACATGTATTATTCTTGATTTTGCCATTCATCGGCTAGAGCAAAAAAGCAGGGGTATTCATCACCTTCAGTGATAGTTGTAGTTATTAATGTAATTTCTGTTAATGCTTACATCCTGTCTTTATGCTCCTTTTTTCCTTTAGTGACTTAACTGACTTGTATTAATGATAGATAGTAGAGCGATACAGACCCTTTTGGGTCTCTTGTTATTAAAAGTATTATTTTATATATGTTTCAGTTATTTGATTTTTAGCTCTACTGATCAGAGATCAGCAGAGCTTATGCCGTGGTGCGGCGTCCGGCGTCCGGCCGTCCGTCCGTCCGTCCGTCTGTCTGTCCGTCCGTAAACTTTTTTTTGTAGCGACTACTCCTCTGAAACTACTGAATGGATTTTCATGAAACTTAACAGAAATGTTGCCCATGAAGTCTAGTTGATCCTAGCAAAAATTCATGTAGATGTGAAATCCAAGATGGCCGCCAAATCTAAAAATAGGTTTTTAAAAAACAAGTGTGTAGCGATTACTTCTTGAAAACTCTAAGGGATATTGCTATGGGACTTTTTCTAAAATGATCAGCATGACATGATGTTGGTCCTTTTGAAAATTGTTTTGATTCGACATTAAACATGGCTGCCAGCGGCCATCTTTGTTTACATAGAGTTATATAATGAAAACTTGTAGCGACTACTCCTCTGAAACTACTTGACGGATTTTCATGAAACTTCACAGGAAAGTTGCTCTTGATGTCTTATTGATCCTAGCAAAATTTCAGGTCGGCCGGAAATTCAAGATGGCCGCCACGGCTAAAAATAGATTTTTAAAAAATAAGTTTGTAGCGACTACTTCTTGAAAACTATAAGAGATATTGATATGGGACTCTTTCTAAAATGATCAGCATGACATGATGTTGGTCCTTGTCGAAATTCGTTTTGATTCGACGTTAAACATGGCTGCCAGCGGCCATCTTTGTTTACATAGAGTTATATAATGAAAACTTGTAGCGACTACTCCTCTGAAACTACTTGACGGATTTTCATGAAACTTCACAGGAATGTTGCTCTTGATGTCTTATTGATCCTAGCAAAATTTCAGGTCGGCCGGAAATTCAAAATGGCCGCCACGGCTAAAAATAGATTTTTAAAAAATAAGTTTGTAGCGCCTACTTCTAGAAAACTATTAGAGATATTGATATGGGACTTTTTCTAAAATTATCAGCATGACATGATGGTTATCCGAGTCGAACATTATTTTGATTCGACGTTAAACATGGCTGCCAGTGGCCATCTTTGTTTACATAGAGTTATATAATGATAACTTGTAGCGACTACTCCTCTGAAAATACTTGACAGATTTTCATGAAACTTCACACGAATGTTGCTCTTGATGTCTAATTGATCCTTGCAAAATTTCAGGTCGGCCGGAAATTCAAGATGGCCGCCATGGCTAAAAATAGATTTTTAAAATACAAGTTTGTAGCGACTACTTCTTGAAAACTATAAGTGATATTGATATGGGACTTTTTCTAAAATTATCAGCATGACATGATGGTTATCCGAGTCGAACATTATTTTGATTCGACGTTAAACATGGCTGCCAGTGGCCATGTTTGTTTACATAGAGTTATATAATGATAACTTGTAGCGACTACTCCTCTGAAACTACTTGACGGATTTTCATGAAACTTCACACGAATGTTGCTCTTGATGTCTAATTGATCTTAGCAAAATTTCAGGTCGGCCGGAAATTCAAGATGGCCGCCATGGCTAAAAATAGATTTTTAAAAAATAAGTTTGTAGCGACTACTTCTTGAAAACTATAAGAGATATTGATATGGGACTTTTTCTAAAATGAACAGCATGACATGATGGTTATCCGAGTTGAACATTATTTTGATTCAATGTTAAACATGGCTGTCAGTGGCCATCTTTGTTTACATAGAGTTATATAATGAAAACTTGTAGCGACTACTCCTCATGAAACTTCACAGGAATGTTGCTCTTGATGTCTAATTGATCCTAGCAAAATTTCAGGTCGGCCGGAAATTCAAGATGGCCACCACGGCTAAAAATAGATTTTCAAAAAACCAGTTTGTAGCGACTACTTCCTGAAATCAAAATCAATCAGTAGAGCTTCAAGGTCATTGACCTCTTGTTGAAATATGTTGTTCGTAAAATACAGTATTCTACATAAATGTTGTTATTGTTTAATGATGTAATGTAATAATAAAATAATTATGGTCAAAATCTACTTGATTTTCGACCTTTATTGATATCACTATTTGTATTTATACTTCCCATTTGGTGCTAGTGACGCTGTAGCTACTTCAAATGCACAGCTTCTGTTAATTTCATCACCAGACTGAGTGTAGATGATTTATTGAATTGCATTGTTATGCTCCACCATGAAACAGATTGCCAGTGACCTTGAAAAGGCGGGTAATTTTTAGCTCTACTGATCAGAGATCAGCAGAGCTTATGCCGTGGTGCAGCGGCCATCCATCTGTCTGTTCGTCCGTCCGTAAACTTTTTTTTTGTAGCGACTACTCCTCTGAAACTACTGAATGAATTTTCATGAAACTTTACAGAAATGTTGCCCATGAAGTCAAGTTGATCCTAGCAAAAATTCATGTTGATGTGAAATCCAAGATGGCTGCCAAATCTAAAAATAGATTTTTAAAAAACAAGTTTGTAGCGACTACTTCTTAAAAACTCTTCAGTGATATTGATATGGGACTTTTTCTAAAATGATCAGCACGACATGATGTTGGTCCTTGTTGAAAATTGTTTTGATTCGACGTTAAACATGGCTGCAGCGGCCATCTTTGTTTACATAGAGTTATTTAGTAAAAACTTGTAGCGACTACTTCTCTGAAACTACTCGACGGATTTCCATGAAACTTCACAGGAATGTTGCTCTTGATGTCTAAATGATCCTAGCAACATTTCAGGTTGGTCAGAAATTCAAGATGGCCACCACAGCTAAAAATACATTTTCAAAAAACAAGTTTGTAGCGAGTACTTCTTGAAAACTATAAGTGATATTGATATGGGACTTTTTCTAAAATGATCAGTATGGAATGATGTTGATCTTTATCGAAAATTATTTTGATGTGACGTTAAACATGGCCGCCAGCAGCCATCTTTGTTTACATAGAGTTATATAATGAAAATTTGTAGCGACTACTCCTCTGAAACTACTTGACAGATGTTCATGAAACTTCACAGGAATGTTGCTCTTGATGTCTAGTTGATCCTAGCAAAATTTCAGGTCGGCCGGAAATTCAAGATGGCCGCCACAGCTAAAAATAAATTTTCAAAAAACGAGTTTGTAGCGACTACTGCTTGAAAACTATAAGTGATATTGATATGCGTCTTTTGCTAAAATGATCAGTATGACATGATGTTGATCCTTGTCGAAAATTATTTTGATTCAACGTTAAACATGGCTGCATCTTTGTTTACAAAGAGTTATTTAGTAAAAACTTGTAGCGACTACTCCTCTGAAACTACCTGACGGATTTCCATGAACCATTACAGGAATGTTGCTCTTACTGTCTATATGATCCTAGCCACATTTCAGGTTGGTCGGAAATTCAAGATGGCCACCACAGCTAAAAATAGATTTTCAAAAAAACAAGTTTGTAGCGAGTACTTCTTGAAAACTATAAGTGATATATAGAGTTATATAATGAAAACTTGTAGCGACTACTCCTCTGAAATTACTTGACGGATTTTCATGAAACTTCACAGGAATATTGCTCTTAATGTCTAATTGATCATAGCAAAATTTCAGGTCGGCTGGAAATTCAAAAGTTTTACGCTTGCACATCCGTCCCTCCTCCGTGTTATCCCGTTGGCGTCGGCCTCCTGCATAAATTATGGACTCCCATAGAGCTCAGCTTTACGTAGCCTATGAAATGTGCAATATTTTGGTCACAGTAAATGTCCAATGCTCTATTGTATTTATACCACAATAACTAACATATGCTGTGTATATTCTCGGGTATTACACGATGCATAGTATGTATTTAGGCTATTGTGGTATAAGCACAGATATGTACTCGAAATGTGCATCATTGATTTTAATAAACTCGTTGTTTAACGTTACCAGTGGTGTAGCTGCACTAAGGCACTGCAGGCCCGGGTCTGTAGATTAATCTGGGAAACGAAAATGTTGAAAATGCCAAATCTGCTATAAAATTTACGGCGAGTGGGGAGGAGTGTCTAATTAAAATTAAGAAAAAACGTATGTTTTAGCATTTTAAATGCATTTCGAAAATGCACCAGAATGCGCCAGAAACACTCTATCAAACCATTTCTGGGGGAGGATGCCCATGGACCCCCCTAAACTGTGCTCAGAAATTAAGTGGGCCTGCAGCTTGAAAAAGGCCAGCTATGCCCCTGGTTACTAACCTACATTTTATAAAGTAAAATTTCAAATAATGATAAAGGTGTCTGGACGTGTCTTATGATATATACCAGGCAAACAATTGGGATTACATGTTTTACTCACTTATACCAACATCTGTAATACGCTAGCGTATTATGAGAAATAAGTGATGGCTAAGCACAGATATGTGCTAGAAATGTCGGCTGAAGAACACTCGGCGCATGTAATTAAACATTTTACTGAATGCAGACCTAAACTCTAAACATTCTAAGTCTGACCTTAACCATGTGGTCACAGGTGATTGGATATATGACCTAATGTTGGTGTACTACGTCAGTAATCAACAAAAAATGGAATTAATACATGAAAGCAATCTGAGAATATTAGCACAAATATTAAAACTAACATTTTACCGAAAGAGACTTAAGCGAAAGAGACTTAAGCGCAAACTTCCACTGCAGATCCCGTTGGAGGGGTGAGAAGGTTCTAGGCCCATTCTCCATATTTTATCTCGATGTACATGGAGGATGAGCCTGGCATGTTCATTCCTGTTAGGCGCCATATAACCTTTCATGTGTTGGTGCGCCTTAAAACCCCAATTCAATTCAATTCCAAGTGTGTAACATCGACCTTGTGGTAGCAGGTGACCAGCAATATGACGGAATATTTTTGTAAGATCTTAGTAATCAACAAATAAAATATGAAAGTAATTTTTGAAAGCGTTTTCAGAATATGACCAAAAAGTGTAACTAACATTTTGCTGAAAGCACACCTAAACGCAAAACTTTGCAAGCATGTGACCTATGATGGAATGTTTTAGTACGACCTTAGTAAGAAAACAAATAAAATATGGAAGTAACTCATGAAAGCATTTTGGGAATATGAGCAGAAAATTTAAGATTTTACTTAAAGCAGGCCTAAACGCAAAATCCTCCAAATGTGTGACATTTACCTTGTGGTCGCAGGTGATCAGAAATACTACGAAATGTTTTTGTACGACTTTTATAATCAACAAATAAAATATGGAAGTAACTTATGAAAGAATTTTGAGAATATGAGCATAAACGACGGACGGACGGACAGCCGGACAAGGCCAGAATAAAATAGCGCTCTACAAATTATGGCGGGGACATAATAACGTCTAGTCAGTACTGTGTAATTTGGAGGACTATTAGTGTATTCATTTCAGTGTGCGCATGTAATAGGGTGGTGTATTACTGTCAGCATATTATTTATTTATTTATTGAAAAAATGTAACTTCCATACAGACAATTAACATGATTCGACGGGGAAAAATTCACAGACTGTCTTTTTATAATAGAATTTATTTTCACAAAATATATACATACTAGTAATTAATTAAATAAATCAATCAATAATAAAATAAAATAAAAAATAAAAAAAGGATTAACACATTAAGATAATAAAACATTAACTATGTAATTAACGGCTATATACAAATGTAAAATAACTATCACAGCATATTGTTAACAGCACGCGCTTAAAAAAGAAAAAAAGAAAAAACATTTTATTACATTTCTATGGGTGAAAGATTGGGATTTCTCAGTGAAAGAATATTCGTAATCGCTAAATAATAATAACTAATTCAAAACACAAAAATAACTAACCGCGACGTTGAGTTATGATGTCAATAACGTGTTGGTGACGTCGACGTCATCCACCGATAATGCTAAATAAAGCGATTAATTCTGGTTAAAATCATACATAATTTGATTAAAAATGTAATAAATAGATTATTTAACTGCTGTGATCGATTATATAGAGATTATTTAACTGCTGGGATCGATTATGGGGGATTATCCTTCACGAGTGGTAGACATGTGGTTCTTTTCACAAACGAGCGCACGTCTATCATCAAGTGAAGGATTACCCAATAATCGATCCCAGCAGTTAAATAATATATTTATTACATTTTAAATTACGTTTTTGCAAACAAATATTCGCTTTATTGAACGTTATCGGCGGATCACTGTTGACGTCACGACTCAAAGTCGCATCGTTAGTTATTATTGTGTTCTAAGTATAGCAACTTTAGTTATTAATATTTAGCGATTATGAATATTCTAGCACTGAAAAATCCCGATCTTTCACGCATAGAAATGTAATAAATGGAAATCCTTCACTCGATGGTAGACGTGTGTTGTTTTTTAGCTCACTCTCTTACGCTCGTTCGTGAAAAGAACCACACGTCTACCATCTCGTGAAGGTTTTCCCTATAATCGATACCAGCAGTTAAATAATCTCTATATTTCTAACAAAAGATAGCCCTGAGGCTTATTTTCAGTGAGTTCCATATTGAACCGATAACGTAGTTGACACATCAACACTATAACATAACACCAGCACCATGAGCATGCACAACACTGTTACTAGTAAGTCCCTCAGAATAGTGCATCGGCATGAAACACGAACATCAACATCAACACTAACACATATAGAACCTGTGTGAGCATGCAAAACACTCCCTCAGAATAGTGCATCGGCATGATCGATCGAAACACTAACAGCAACATCAACACTAATATAAAACCAGCATGCAACAAACGGTTACTAGTAAATCCCTCAGAATAGTGTATCGGCATGCAACACCAACTTGGACACTTACATAAACCGAGTATACACAAATATGTTACTCCAAGTATCGCAAAATATCACTTCTTTATGCAACACTATGATAAACATCAACACTTAACATAAAACCAGTGTACAACACCATGTTACTAGTCGGTACCATAGAGCACGCACTATTTTACCACAGAATATCACCTCAATATGCAACACTTAAACACTATACATAAAACCACTATACAACACCCTGTTACTAGTAAGTACCACAGAAAAACCCACAGCACGCACTATTTTCCACAGAATATCACCTCAATATGCAACACTTAAACACTATACATAAAACCACTATACAACACCCTGTTACTAGTAAGTACCACACAATAGAACACAGGCAAGAAAAACCTACATTGAACCAGCAAACAAAAACACATTACTAGTAAATACCACAGAATAGCGCATCCGCACACAACACTAACTTCAACACCGACATAAAAACAATTTACGATACACTGTTACTAGTAAATATCACAGAATAGCGCATCAACGCGCAACACTAATATCAACACTAACGTAAAACCACAATACAACACTCTGTTAGTAGTAAGTACCAAAGTTAAGCCCATCAGCACGCACTATTTTATCACAGAATATTACTTCAGTATGCAACACTAGCATCAACAACTACCATAAAACCAGCAACAGAATAGCACATACACCAGCAAGCAACACTAACATCAACACTACGTATAGGATAGAGGTTATGAAGAGAAATCTTCACCATTGATAAACTGAAAGGGAAGGAGTGTAGCGACTGACCGCGGTTTCTTATTGGTAAAGATTTCTCTTCATATACTCTATCAGGCTTAGTGTTTACGATAGGTTTTATCGATAGACTCTATATAGGTCACACTCTAAAGCATGAAGGGCGCTGGTAGTAAAAATCTTCAAGAATAAACACTAACATAAGCACTAGCATAAAACCAGCAGGCAACACACGTTTATTAGTAGGTTTCACAGAATAGCACATCAGTATGCAACACTTAGATGATTAAAAGGCAAGATAAGACATCACAAACACACAAGGGTTGACAATAGTACTACCGCATTGGATCGGTCGGTGGCAAAAAAAGGCCGCTTGGGGTTTAAACCAGGTTCTAGGATGCACCAAACCTCACTCTTACCCTATTGTCATCCCAATAAACGGGACAGTGTCAGTAAAGATATCCCCGCTAAGTTATAATCTCTTACAAACAAGACAGCGTTAATAGGCAATATAAGTAAAACACATAAATGATCATGTATAAAATTAAAATATATATATAACAAAAAATACAACAAACTATTTACTTTTACATAATCGGTAATGAACAGCTTGATATTTTGTGACAAAATCATATCAGAAATAAGTTTTAAGTAAATTTAACACCGGGGGATGTTAGCATTTGACATTTAATGATCTAACAAATAGTCCATCTGATCAACACATAGTGAATCATTCTCTTATTCAGTTATAAAATTTCATTAAATTTCAATGTTCGTCGTTAAACTGCATAACCATTGGGCTGAAACCATCTTTAAGGTCTTTAAGTTCACGTTGACCTTGGCCTTCGGCATACTACCCATATGAAAAAAAATCTTAACAAAATACTAATCCTGCATTAATAAAGTACTAACAAAACACTCTTTAGTATTTTGTTAGAGTGTTTTATTAGTATCACATTTAATGAAACATCAATTCTTTACTTTTTAGAAAAATGTTTTATTCATGTTTCATTAACTTAGAAAATGGTAAAGATGTTTTGATAGTGTTTCATTAGTCTTAAACATTCAGTTGGAGTATAGCATTAGTGTTACATTAGACTTCTCTTTGCGTAAAAGTACAGAATTAGTGTTGCATTAGACTTTATACCTTAAGTCAGAGTACAGAATTAGTGTTTCATTAGACTTCTCTTTATGTAAGAGTACAGCATTAGTGTTGCATTAAACTTATATTCATGTAAGAAAACAGTATTAGTGTTACATTGCACTAGAGAATAAAAACAGATGTGGCATTACTTTAGCACTTTGAGCGCTTTATTATCTTCAGGCTGAAATCTAAGTCGCATAATACATAGTCACTAAGACAAATGAATATATATATATTTAATTGTGGATTTAGTCATTTATGTGACAAGGTACATTTGTTTGTTTGTTTGATGTTTTACGTCATTTTCAACACATATCTCTAGATGAAGCAGTTTCCATGGAAATCCATAGAATTCTATGGAAGTTGGAATGGAATTGGATGGAATTTCATAGATTTCCGTGTAATCTTAAAAAAAATCTATGAAAATTTGAACAACGTACCATTTTTCCATGGATTTTATCTGACATCAGGAAACATTGCCATGGATTTCCATGGTAAAATGAAAAATGCCATGGAAAGTTGGAGAAAATAAATGATGGAAAATAGCATGGAAAATAACAAACATTTTGGGGGATGGAAATCAATGGAAAAAGCGGACTTTAAGAATTTTCTCGATAAAACCAGGGAGTATGTATACTTACTCCCTGATAAAACAAGTGTGCGCTTTAACAAATTACGTTGAAAATAAAACTGGAAAATGAAACTAGCAGATGTAATGCTAATTAATATTTGTTCCATGATGGGGACGTTAACCGGGCGGTCCCGTGTATCGGTCTATCCTCCGAGCATGTTAAAGAACCATAGGAATCTATTCGATAATAAGAGTAAGGCAGGTTCCCGGATTCCTTTATATCCTTCCCCTCTCTCTGGGGCGGCTCTAATTAACATATACTGTGTTGATGGCTGAGCCGTTAAACAATATTCAGTGTATTTGTTCTAAGACTTCCACACATCCATATGAATCAAAATATTTAAACAGTAGATATTTATAAATTATAATATAAAAATAAGTCTGCAATTAAAATTAAATTAATACAAAACTTATTTCATTGTCACATTTTGGGATTCTGTTTATGACATTACAATTGATAATAGTTAGAAAGAATAAATTTTTAGTGAGATATGCAGTTATTTAAATTAAATATTTAGTAGATTTGCAGAAATAAATTATATTGACTTGTAACAATGAAGATGTATATCATTTGACATTTTATCCAAATGTTCAATTCAGCATTGTGATAAGCCTGTAATAAATGTTTAATTAACCAGACCTAATATGTAGATTCATAATTTCCCAATTATCAGATGATCCCCCATTAACTTGGAGCTGATCATCTAGTCACTGAGAACGCTTGCAGGAATATAGACTTGCCACAGTACCACTTTATTTACTGTAGGGCACAGTTTGATTCATCAATTGCATGAGTCATGTTAAAAGAGGCAAGACATATCTTTGTCAATATTAAAAGAATATTTTAATATACTAATTCAGTCACATATAAGTATTAATTACTGTATATAGAGTATGGTACACACCCCAATGTTGAATCAACCAACAAGATGGGACCATACTGTTTGTTTTGTAGCACGTCCATTTCAGTTGTCCTGACTCCTTTATAATTGTGGCCACTCTCCCAACCTTTCAGACATGAAATGTCTAGATAACACTAAACAGATGTTGGGGAACTTAGGGGGAACTGACCATCCATTATCCATCTGGCATTATATGTTGTATATGGCAGCTCAGAATAAAAACCTGCAAACCCTACAAATTGCCTCTAACTCAAGTCTAGGTGTGGATTGGTTTACATTAATTTAGCAGTTTGGATTTGAAAAACTGAAAATGTATACAAAGCTAGTTATGAAGAAACATGTGCACTTTAGGATTTTTAAACTTGAGTTACAGAATGTAGCACTTAATGTAAATTAGTTGAAGACCTGGTTACAATGAAAAACAAATGGTGGAACATAAAAAACTATAATGAAAAATTTAATGCATTGATGGATTTTAAACTCAACCAGAAACACAGGCAGGAATTAAAGAACACTATTTTGTGATTATTCAGGTAAGTAACTTACTTTAAACCTCTACTACTATTAATATATCATTATGGCAAGACATTCTTCCTTTATGTTTATATGGTTGCTAATTGAGAAAGCTCTGAAATTAATTGTTTACTTAGTTGTTTTATGAGCTAATTTCTTTACTGAAGTTAATGTTTCATCTGATTCGTGCATATATATTCATCTGTACGTCTTATATAAGAACAGTGATAAAGTAGAACTCATGCTTATTTAAATTTCTTTCAGCTGATCAAATTAAGGATAACTCCTGCTGATTATGTCTGACAGTTGCACAACATTGAAGTTTACATCAGGACAATGATTAATTTGATTTCTTACCACATACTGGTAAGTATAATGTTTGTTTAAATAATCTTTTGTACATGTATGTACTTAAAAAAAAACTTGTATGACAAGATGTGAACTTAAGGTGTTGGTAACATAATAGTTGACTATATGAATTGATGTAATTTGATGAATTTACTGTTTTATGACAGTGGTTATAATTTACTCATAATATATGTTCCTTAGATACTTTATACCAATACCTTACCAAACCATAAATTATAAGAACTCAAATAATAATGTCAAAAGTGTAATAGCATGACAGTTTAACAATTGCAAATAATACTTTAAAGCTGTATATTTATACATTTTGAATGCCTTATTAACAAAAATATTATAAATTCATAAACAACTATTAACATAAAACTATTTACATTAACTTTCAGGGTTTGAGATCTAGACAACAGTCTTCAAGTTGAATGGAAGAATGGACAGTGGAAATGGATTTACCATTGGATGCAAAACTGTTTATTATTATTTTTCACAATGTATATTTTCCACTAATGCTGTAACATGAGTTGCAGAGATAGGCTTGTGACTGTCTAAAGTAAAAGGGACATAGAAAGATAACACATTATTTTGAAGCAGTTCTTAATGTTAATGTCTACCAGTAGGTTGTGTTCAGTTTTTTAATTGTCTTAAATTTTATTTATTTTTTCCCTCAAAGACCAAGGTCACTCTTAGGGTCAGAGGTCACACATGTTTTGGGGGCATTTGTCAATTATTGACATTTTCTCTCCTTTGTTTATTGTTTTGATGGTGATATACACAAACTGTATACTCAATGTTGTGAAAGTTCTATTTTTTTACTGATTTTGTGTGTGTTTTGTTAAATATATATTTTTTGCATTAATTTTGTTAGTGTTTTATTAGTATTTTGTTAAAAGTATTCTATATGTGTATTGCTGAACAGTTAATTGAATTGAATGTTGTTCATCAACACAGTATAGGTTATTTAGAGCCACCCCAGAGAGAGGGGAAGGATACATAGGAATCCGGGAACCTGCCCTACTCTTATTATGGAATAGATTTTTATGGTTCTTTAACGTGCTCGGAGGATAGACCGATACACGGGACCGCCCGGTTTACGTCCCCATCCGACGGACGAGGCTAAGGGAAAGTGTCTTGCCCAAGAACACACCGACGGAACTCAGTGGCAACACGGAGGATTGAACCCGGGGCCTCCGGTTACAAATCCGCCGCGCTACCGACTGCGCCACGCCAGCCAAACAGTACATCATTAGTGTTTTGTTAACAGTGTTTCATTGATGTTTTGTTAACAGTGTTGCATTGATGTTTTGTTAACAGTGTTGCATTGATGTTTTGTTATGAGTCTTTTATTAGTGTTTTGTTTCAGTATTTTATTGGTGTTTTGTTAATATTCAGATTTCAGTACAGCATTAGTATTTTGTTATTAAACAGTGTTTTATTGGTGTTTTGTTAATAGTGTTTTGTTAGTGTTTTATTAGTATTTTGTTAACCTCATTTGCATGTCATTTGTGATACTAATTCTGCACTAATACAATACTAGTATAGCATTCATGTTTTGTTATAGTGTTTTGTTACCCCTTTTTTTTCATATGGGTAACCTTAATTAAAATCAAACGGCCAACGTCGTGAGTACAACATCAATGCCGGTTCGTCCAGTTTCTTCTTTCATTTTCATTTAACTACACGGGCTGTCCCACAGTAATTAATTAATAATTAATTAAGATTGTTCAAGCCGGGTGATCTGTCCAAAACATGCCTGCCAGTGAGCGGGGCAGTTTCCCTTAGTCTATATAACTATCAGAAAACTTAAAAAATCTTCTTGTCTGATACACACGTTTTGAATCAGATATACCATTATCTACTGATCCTAGACAAAGATTGTACAAATATTGAACCTTGGGTAAAATTATGTATGTATTGCATCAAGTTTTTTGAAATGGTGAATCAAGTGGTCAGAATTTGCCCCATCCTATTTGTCACACGTTTTCATTTGGATCTTAAAGAAAACCTAATAACAATTGTGTTTAATTGTTTTATTGGTTCAAATTAACTCAGGTGAGCGATATTGGGCCATCATGGCCCTCTTGTTAAAGAAATATCGCAATGCTATGAATCAGTAAAGTCATATTTTACCAAGCCTGTATCACCGAGCGAAATTTCAAGCAGGTGCTACTGGGCGAGGTATGTTACCTCGCATGAAGATTCAATCAAACCGAATCTCTTGTAAATGTTTGATACTTTCTTTTTCAGAATTTTTTAAAACTAATTTAGATAAGTAATTAAGGGTTAGATAAGTAATTAAGGGTCAATCAGTCATGAATTCCCTTGTTATCATTGGTCATTCTAATGGAATAAAACGGATCATCTTAAATAGTAGTCTCTGTGTTTATTTGTGGGATATTCTATAGAACATGCGAGACGAATTTTTGTTAACTTATAGTTTGTTGAGAGGTGGGATATTCTATCTAAGGCCAGAGTTTTTTGATTTTTAGATTTACGGACCCGCCGACTGCAAGTTTTGCCGAAACAAAAAAAAAAAAAAAAAAAAAAAAAAAAAAATGAAGTCAGGCAACTGAGAGAAACTTTCAGTATTGTGAGACCTATCTGCCTCTCCTGCTTCAACAGAGCCTTCAAATCATCCACACGGAATGCTAAAAAAACAAAGAAGCAAAAACAATGATTTTTGGATGTATGAAAGTGCTAATTCAAACTGTGAAATAACGTTGGTTAAAAACTTAAGAATTGAGTGTTATTTTTATGTGTTTCGTCGAGGTATGAAATACTACAGTAACATTATATAAATATCACATCCCATGGAGGGTGATAGAACATATTGTCAACCCGAGATTGGTAATGTCCACCGAGGCTTTAGCCGAGGTGGACATTACCACATCGAGGGTTGACAATATGTTCTATCACCCTCCATGGGATGTGATATTTATTTTATTATACCAAACATCAAAATTCATTTAATCAGCAATTATTTTTTATTAACAACAATAAAGAACTTGAAACAAATTTTTCAAGTTTGAAAAATTTTTCTGCCATGAAACATTACCATGAAACATTACCAATTGTTGACTGATCGGGAATGGGGAAATTACATAAAGAATTTTGAGTGAGGTATAATAAATTAAATTGGCATTTTTTGGTCACCATCTTAATTTTATTTTTTTTCCCTCCTCCTACCCTCAACTTTTAGAAAAAAAAATCCGTAAATCAATTAATGAAAAAAAACTGGCCTAACATGCAAGACGGATTTTTGTTATAGTGACAACGATCCGGGTAAACCAATGTTGTCCTTTTCCTTTTGTGTATGCTCTAAGTTTAAATGTACACAATCAAACTGTACTATTTTGTAGAAAAACAGTGTTGGAATGGAATTTCATTGACAAGGTCATAACATAACACGTATACAGTCTTATGCACAGACTGTTACAACTCATTATTGTCAAACTTCCGCATGTCCTTGATAGTGTTTTCAGTCTAGTGTCACATGCCTGCACAGGTTTGTTGGTTGGTCTTGTTCCACTCTTTGGATAATAAGAGTAGGGCAGGTTCTCGGATTCCTATGTATCCTTCCCCTCTCTCTGGGGCGGCTCTAAATAACCTGTACTGTGTTGATGAGCCGTTAAACAACATTCAATTGTTCCACTCTTTCACACATATCTATCTAGTTAGTTCAGCCTAATGCCACGTGTCGCCACAGCTTTATTTGTAACCACGACACGGGTCACTGGACGTGCATATTTTCTTGCTGTCCAGCAACGTTTCAGCCGCGGAAGGTCACACAATGCAATGCTGAAGACAAACATTAGTGTTATTCCTGCACCGATTCTTCCCACGATCGTTGACGACAGCCGCTCATCTTCAGCACTGTTGAGTTTTCTAATAGCTCGATTCGTAGCGTCTTTGTTTCGCTTCAAACCTTTTATCATATTGACAAAAGCTGGATCTGTCAGAAAATCATCAACGCCGACTGAACGACTGCATATGCTGGATAAATGTTGGTCACAGTGGGCAAACTGCAGACTTCCTCTCTGCATTCTCACATTGAATGACACACACACCGGCTGGTTTGGATCCATTTTTTCTAGAAGCAGATACCAGTATAAAACAATTTCACGTGCTGTTTTAATTAATATAAGAATCGTTCATGGGTATCCGTTGAAGATCGGGAATTCCAACACGAGATATAATTGATTCGGATATACCGAGGGTTCGAATTTCCCTATTTGAATCTGAGACCCAAATATCTTTTTCTTGCATATCGTTTACGTTGTGAGCATTTACGTTGCCAACTGCTAACGTTTTGCATGTTTATTTACACAATGACGTCATGCAACTGTCATTGTGGATATCAGCGCGCGATTTTTATCTTCACCCATGTCAGGGCTTTATATGACAATTAATTATCAGCCCAGCCCATGTTTACGATCGGGCTTTCCGTCACCCATGTAAAATGCGGATAACCTTATCCGGTATGCAAGACACGACAGATCAACATATTTACACACACATTCTTCGATTTCTTCACTGACTATTAGAAAGAAAACAAGTATATATACTGACTTTATAATGATTTCATGCAGTATATTCTTCAGATACTAATGTAAACCAGAATGTTTGCGTGACTAGGTTTACTGACAAATGCAAATTTATTAAAGGCACTAACTACACTAAAATATCGTTTATTCAAACCCTATCCAGGTGTTCAGGTCATAAATAATATATATGTGCGATTAAACGTATGTTTTGCATGGGTTCTTAAAATACCCGTGATTGAATATGGGTAAATTGGATTATGCGTTGATAACTCTCAATTCAACGCTCCAGTTTTGGGCTTTGGCCTGGCCGGTTAAAGCCATTTATATTTTGTCTATAGAATTTGGATTCTCAAAACATATATGTAAGTTATGTATATACATTGTCTTCAGAAGGTTTAGAAACTGTGTACATATTTTGTAAAATTGGGCTGTTGTTGGCGGGATAGCTAGTACTTTAACGCAGGGAGTACGTATAACGTACTCCCTGTTTAACGTCACTAAATTGCGAGGCTAACGAACGTTATGTCAGACAAAAAGTGCACTTACCTGCAACCCAGAACTCATCTTTACATAGTTGTAGGGAATTTTCGAGGGTGAAATACATGTCTGGGCTCATAAAGTTCACCAAGGAAGCGTTCATGTTTGTACGGCAGTTTTCGGAAGCTCCGGAGTACGTCATCTTGTTGTACACGACATAATACTCGTTCATACCAACCCGGATCCATTGTGTTACTGTTGTGCATTTGAAAAAGAGTTGCAATAAAACATAAAAAAATAGGAACAGAACGAATGCATTTTCGTACCTTTTTATAGTTCCACATTATACATTATATTTCCTGTAGTTATTTTTGTAAGCGAAACTTTCCCCCATCTTTTCTGCCACTGACCGTTCCAATGCAATTGCTAACCGTTTTATGTTTGTGTTTGCCTTTTATTCATCTTATAGTTGTTGCTTGTTTCTGTGCGTGTTTGTTGTTGACTGTGATACTTGAACGCTACATTCCTATTCGACTTTTATATCTACTTTTGCAAAATGGCTGTTTGCATGATTCGCTATTGGCCAAATGCCCCACGAGCTTATAATACTCAGCATTGGCCGTCGTTGGTCGTCTGTTTGTACTCATTTTCGTGAACGAGATAATGCAGCGCTCATTTTTGTGAACGAGATAACGTAAGATTTCACCGAATTTGAATTGTCGGTTTGTTTCCATAAGCTTTCAGAGGAATTCGACAATGAGCAAAATTGACGCTTGCCTTACACCTTACATGGTTATTGCCCTTGATTATTGTAATATGGCGAGTGTAGCAGGAACTGACTTTGTACTCACGAAGTTTTTAGTTTCGTCATTGGGCTGAGAATCTTAATATGTATTTAAAGGGACACTCGGCAGTCAACGACATTGCGTTGTAAACCTTCGCCTCTCACCTCTGCGGGTTCAAATCCCACTGGCAGCTCGAATTGTAAGTGAGGAAGAGTCGATTCTTACGGAGGTGTACAGTACTAGTTCTACCCAGGAAAAGTGGGTGGTCTGCCTCCACCACAAAATCTCAACTGTCGTATATAATCTCACATGTTTTGAAAATGACGTAAATCAGCATACAGACAAACAAACAATCTTCATTTGTTTAATTTGCTATCATTAATATTAATTATTAGAATAGTTCAAAGCAAATTGATTTTAAATATTACTAACTGCTGATAATATTACACCGGTACTATATTTAAAAAGTGGTAAAATTACAAAGAAAATTGAAATCCCAATCTATTTTTTTAATCATATGCAAGCAGTTTTAACGTCAGCGTGATTAGGACTAATACATCGAGGTTATACTTTTGTGTGCTTGATATAAAACTCAAGATTGCCATGTGTCCCTTTAATATACTGAAGCACGTCAGACTATCCAACAGTTCATATATTGAGTATAAAATATTACGTCGGAGTATGATAATATTGAATATATTGTTTCACATCAGATTATCCAATGTATAAAAACAGGTTTAGCAAATAATAAACATGGTCAGTTCCGTTAAACGAATGCAAGGCTTTTGGTGTGAAAAGCTATGAACAATATCGTTAACATAAATATCATGTAAATACAGGACAGTCTTTACAAACGATATTGGCGGGAAAAAAAGCAGAATGTTATAATTTACCTGCTTTACAGAAATCGTCATTTCGTTCCTATTTCAATGTAAACGGAGGTAAAATTTAAAACTTTGGTTCGTTATTTGATTATGATGACAAGGTTGTAATCAAATTTCTTTTTGCGGTTTTCAACACTTTAAACTCTAAACTCTTTAATAAAGTTTGTTTTAATATGTTCTTGATAATATTCTTATATGATTTATATTAAATATGCCGTTTTAACTAAATGGAATTGATACGTACCATGGATATTATATAGTGTTGATTATTTTTCCAAGAGAAATATATTTGTAGATTTTTTTTCCAAGAGAAATATATTAATACAATTATGTTTTAGTTCAACGTGTTAAAATAAATACGTGTTATATTCGCATAGAGACCTTTGACATTGACATGCAATGGTTAGAGGCTACATCATTTGTATATTGCATATAGGTAAATTGTCAATAGTAACATAATTGTCTAAGTAACTTGTCAATAGTACACTCAAGAGATATGAAAACGCAACACGGGAATTTCCGCTATATATTCTATGTACAATATGCTGCTTTTAATCGATTGGTACATGGCTACGTAAGACCTTTCCTTTTGGAAAAAATACTAAAACAACAAATAATACAGCAAATAGTATTCCTTCAATGTTTCATTATTCACAGAGTAGGCGTTTGGCTCAATCATGTGAGCAAACTTAGGATGCAACATTTTGCAAACTATTTACGTTAAATACAGTACTGAACAAGCTCAATTTTTCAAAGAGCAACTTCAACATTTATGAAGTTCTTGTTACAAAGTGTAGTGTGATTAAAACGTCTACAACATCACAGTTGTGTCCTTTCTCTAGTTAACTGCAACTTTTTTTTTAAGAAACATCTTGGGACTTCTTTAGAATATTATGTGCAATTAAGTGTGCAGTATATAGAATATATAGCGGAAATTCCCGTGTATTGTCACGATAGGAACAATAGGTTATAACATCGTCGCACACGTCAAGACCAACCACCCTCTAAAAGTTGGTGACGTCGAGGAAAGATCAGTCTCTTTAAAAGAACAAACATTATAATTGAACAGGACGAACTCGCCATGTCATTCCATTTTTTCTTCTTCAAATACTTAACATTATAAAATTAAATTTAGTTTCTTTAAAGCAAATAACGGCAAAATTACACCGTTTGTCAAAACTCTATATAGACTAAGGTGTTCAGGTCATATAATAATGTATTATGTGCTGCTTAATAGTAAACGATTTTTTACGTGTCCTTAAAATATCTGTGATTGAATTTGCATTTGAATGAATTATGAGTTGGTAACTCTTAATTCGTCGCTCCAGGTTTTGGGTTTGCCTGACTGGTTAAAGCTCTTTATATTATGTCTATAGAGTTTGGATTCTCAAAATATGTAAGTGGTACATCTGTTGTAAATGTGCCTGTTGATGGCGAGATTTTTTCATCTTGTAGCATGGTCACAGGCAATTCTCTTTGTTCAGACATAGGTGTAAATCGTTTAATTAAAAATAAGACCTGTCAGAATAACTGTGAGAATAACAGTGAGAATAACAGTTAGAATAACTGAAATAGGGCTGAAATGGACATGCTACAAAACAAATAGAGTATGGTTTCATCTCGTTGGTTAATTTAAACACCTCGATGGGCTACGCCCATCTCGATGTTTAAATGAACCAACTCAATGAAACCATACTCTATCTATTACTTAGAGTATCAGACGTATACATATTGTGAATACGGTTTATGTAATACTCTGTAAAAAAAGTTTTGTACCATGGCAGTGTTTGAACCCGTACAATAATCGCTGAACCTTGACATTCGACTATAACCCTTATTATACCACAATAGCCTAAATACACACTATGCATCGTGTTATACCCGCGGATATACACAGCATATGTAAGTTATTGTGGTATAAATACAATAGAGTATGAGTCTTGCACGTGTACGGACGATAATGCACTCGCTAACGCTCGAGCATTATCTCCCCGTACACGTGCAAAACTCATGCTCTATTAAATACTTATCTCAGTTGATAAGTCACAATAGATCAACAATCAATAATAATTATCGTTTACAATGAAAGTTTGCGAAAAAATATTAATCTTTTTATTGGTTACTCGAATGTGTCTATAACTGTTACCTTCTATGGACTTTGCAACATTTTTTACAGACCCTTTGTATGTTCGCCATATTTTTTTAAAATCAAATCTTGTTTGGAATTTAATGTTTCTGGTACCAAATGAACCGGGTAGGGTAGACCTTGGTTACTAAAAAAAGATACTTAAATTCTGTCCACTAGTTTTATTTTTATATGACTTTATATACCCTGGTCCAAAACTTTTTTTACCGAGTATATATATATCTAGTCAGTATATTATTGCGCGTTGGAGAATGCTAAAAATGTATATATTTTTGACATCAGGTACTCAGACTATTTTTGCAAGTACGTACCTTTTGGAGCCTGTGTTTGATTTTGACTAGGAAAGATCAGTCTCTTTAAAAGAACAAACATTATAATTGAACAGGACGAACTCGCCATGTCATTCCATTTTTTCTTCTTCAAATACTTAACATTATAAAATTAAATTTAGTTTCTTTAAAGCAAATAACGGCAAAATTACACCGTTTGTCAAAACTCTATATAGACTAAGGTGTTCAGGTCATATAATAATGTATTATGTGCTGCTTAATAGTAAACGATTTTTTACGTGTCCTTAAAATATCTGTGATTGAATTTGCATTTGAATGAATTATGAGTTGGTAACTCTTAATTCGTCGCTCCAGGTTTTGGGTTTGCCTGACTGGTTAAAGCTCTTTATATTATGTCTATAGAGTTTGGATTCTCAAAATATGTAAGTGGTACATCTGTTGTAAATGTGCCTGTTGATGGCGAGATTTTTTCATCTTGTAGCATGGTCACAGGCAATTCTCTTTGTTCAGACATAGGTGTAAATCGTTTAATTAAAAATAAGACCTGTCAGAATAACTGTGAGAATAACAGTGAGAATAACAGTTAGAATAACTGAAATAGGGCTGAAATGGACATGCTACAAAACAAATAGAGTATGGTTTCATCTCGTTGGTTAATTTAAACACCTCGATGGGCTACGCCCATCTCGATGTTTAAATGAACCAACTCAATGAAACCATACTCTATCTATTACTTAGAGTATCAGACGTATACATATTGTGAATACGGTTTATGTAATACTCTGTAAAAAAAGTTTTGTACCATGGCAGTGTTTGAACCCGTACAATAATCGCTGAACCTTGACATTCGACTATAACCCTTATTATACCACAATAGCCTAAATACACACTATGCATCGTGTTATACCCGCGGATATACACAGCATATGTAAGTTATTGTGGTATAAATACAATAGAGTATGAGTCTTGCACGTGTACGGACGATAATGCACTCGCTAACGCTCGAGCATTATCTCCCCGTACACGTGCAAAACTCATGCTCTATTAAATACTTATCTCAGTTGATAAGTCACAATAGATCAACAATCAATAATAATTATCGTTTACAATGAAAGTTTGCGAAAAAATATTAATCTTTTTATTGGTTACTCGAATGTGTCTATAACTGTTACCTTCTATGGACTTTGCAACATTTTTTACAGACCCTTTGTATGTTCGCCATATTTTTTTAAAATCAAATCTTGTTTGGAATTTAATGTTTCTGGTACCAAATGAACCGGGTAGGGTAGACCTTGGTTACTAAAAAAAGATACTTAAATTCTGTCCACTAGTTTTATTTTTATATGACTTTATATACCCTGGTCCAAAACTTTTTTTACCGAGTATATATATATCTAGTCAGTATATTATTGCGCGTTGGAGAATGCTAAAAATGTATATATTTTTGACATCAGGTACTCAGACTATTTTTGCAAGTACGTACCTTTTGGAGCCTGTGTTTGATTTTGACTAGGAACGACGGCAGGTGAGACGAATGGCGCCGTTGTAGGTGTGTTAACAAATGGAAATACTGTCGTTGTGTTAGGTGACGCCGTTGTTGCTGCTAACGATTGCGGTATTGTAACTCCCGGTGTTGTTGCTAACGTTGGCGGTATTGTAACTCCCGGTGTTGCTGCTAACGTTGGCGATATTGTAACTCCCGGTGCTGTTGCTAACGTTGGCGGTATTGTAACTCCCGGTGTTGTTGTTAACGTTGGCGGTATTGTAACTCCCGGGCTTGTTGCTAACGTTGGCGGTATTGTAACTCCCGGTGTTGTTGCTAACGTTGGCAGTATTGTAACTCCCGAGCTTGTTGCTAACATTGGCGGTATTGTATCTCCCGGTGTTGTTGCTAACGATTGCGGTATTGTAACTCCCGGTGTTGTTGCTAACGTTGGCGTTATTGTAACTCCCGGTGTTGTTGTTAACGTTGGCGGTATTGTAACTCCCGGTGTTGTTGCTAACGTTGGCGTTATTGTAACTCCCGGTGCTGTTGCTAACGGTGGCGGTATTGTAACTCCCGTTGTTGCTGCTAACGTTGGCGGTATTGTAACTCCCGTTGTTGCTGCTAACGTTGGTGGTATAGTAACTCCCGGTGATGTTGCTGACGTTGGCGGTATTGTAACTCCTGGTGCTATTGCTAACGTTGGAGGTATTTTAACTCCCGGTGTTGTTGCTAACGTTGGCGGTATTGTTACTCCCGATGTTGTTGCTGACGCCATTGTGAGTGTTCTGTTTTGTGGCTTGCACATCCACTGGATATCTGTTCCATATGACGAGCAGTTCCCTCTGACTATTTAAAATATTCATATTTACAGAGTGCAGTCATCATTTCGGTTATTTCTTCGAGAGGTAATATAATATAAACATAACGGTTAACTCGCCTACATTGTGGTTAGTCTACCTTCAGGCCTCAAAACGATATGGTCCAGTTAGCTTTCAAGCATACTTAAAACTAAATGTAAACTACAGATTGTTTTCATTTCATGATTTTGCCAAAAGAACACAAACAAGTCTAGACAAAATCTAGATGGGGAATACAGTTATGTTTTTTGTTGTTGTATTTTTGTGTGTTTTTCGTTTCATAATGTTACCAGTTTCATAAGATGACTTCAAATCTCAATGTATACTATTCATACCTTATTAATCTTACCAACTGAAACTTTAAATAGAAACTAAATGTAAATTTCAGCTGCGTTTACTGAATCCTCTCTATATGGAGAATTCTGCGACTTCACAGGGAAGCTGTTCATGTATATACTCAATTAAAATTCAATGATGAAGAGTTGGGCACTGAATGGTAGTCGTCGACATTTTTAGCAACTATAATAAATAAATGCTCCCCTATCGTTAGCGTTACACTGTTGACTCGACCGCTGACTGTTCCAAGGCGGTTATCGCTTTTGTCAACCCTGTTATGTTTGCGATGTCATATCTTGCCTTGTATTCATCTTGTTTCTATGCGTGTTTTTGGTTGACTGTGGTCATTGAATGCTACATTTCCTGTTCGGCGTCCATATCTACGTTTATTAATGAATACGTACTATTCGTTCTGCTTTTATTGTGAATAACGTATTAAAAGTCGTAGAATGTCTTGTTTTAGGAACTACATCTATAAATATGACAGCGACCGTAAACTGCGATTGAACAAATATAGCACAATACCCGAGGTAAAGATACTTATATGCTGGCCACTTATACTTTATATTCAATTGATACGGTATTGATTACATCCTTATTGCATCTTTACTTGCATGGTGACAAGTGAGATCCCAGATCCTGGATTAGACATTTCGGGTGACAATAGAACATAGTTTAGTTGTATGTCTGTTTATGCGCATATTCTTTCTGTAACTTGACCATTTTAAGCTTGAAACATGCAATACTAGTACGACTGGAAGCCACGCCTTAAAAGTAAAAATATCCTTTGATGTGTTTTGTTTTATATCGTTTATATATGCTATTGTAACGTTATTTATAGTACTGCACCTATCACGTTAACACATTCGTCTTGACTTATATTTGGTTTGATCATATTCCATAGTTATAACATTTAAAGATATTCCATAGTTATAACATTTAAAGACAGTTTCATGGTACATGTATTTACATGATAGCAGTGATTTTTCGATAAAAGCATTCTTAAACGTTTTATGACTTTTAAAACGTATTGGTAAAACAGAACTTATGTGCATGCCTTTTTTGTGTGTGCATCTTGTGTAGTATTTTTAAAGTAATATTAGAAAATGCTGCATTTTAGTTTGAAAAGGAGAAGAAATGTTCTATAGAAGTTGATGTAAAAATCGAACAGGAAATGTAGCATTCAATGACCACAGTCAACCACACGAACAAAAACAAACAACAATTACACAAGTGGATAAAAAGCCAAGATATGACATCACAAACATAAAAGGGTTGACAATAGGTCTACTGCCTTGGAACGGTCAGTGGCAAAAAAACAGGTTCTAGGGTACACCAACCCTCAGGCTTACCCTATTGTCATGTTAAACCGCACATATTAACTTCATGATCAACTGTGGTGTCCAACATGAGGGTTTAAAGATTTTACAAGTCAAGTTACAGAAAGGCAACGCACTTAAACAGCGTGACCGCATAATGGTCTCACAGCGCCAACTTGTTTAGTAACGAAGGTCTTGCACGTCATGCTGCAATAGATGTGCAGTATGCTTATGGGGTTTAATGTCGCTTTTCACATTAGTTCAGTCATATCACGACTGTATCTACTTGTAGCAGTGACCTCAATGCTTAACTTTAATTATGCTGCTTTCATTACTTCTCATGAACAGACTCAATACAACCGAGTCTGCTGCTTTGTTCTCTTTATTGTGTTTGTTGTTCACAAAGGATCGATCACCTTCATCAGTATTTATTAACATTCACACTAGCGTTCGTTTAGTGCAGTGTGGCGGCTGTAAACGGTCTCCCCGTGCTACGAATCAGTAGTGTTATTTTTACTGGTCCTTTGGGACCAACGAGCCCAATATAGGTCGCTTTGAAGTAGAATACCGCTTAAGCCGGTGCTAGGGGGCGTGAGAGGTGTTGCTTCTTTCATTACTTCTCATGAACAGACTCAATAAAACCGAGTCTGCTGCTTTATTCTCTTTATTGTGTTTGTTGCTCACAAATGATCACCTTTATCAGTATTTTTTAATATTGGCATTCATGTTTGTCTTTTTGCGTGTTTGTGGGTTTACTGTTTTCTGTGAAAGCTGCATTTCCTGTTCGACTTTTGTACTTATTTTCATAGTTCGGCCACACTGGAATGAAACGCTGTCGACACACGTCATGATATCCCATCCAGTCTTGTTGTATGACCCGGTTTACAAGTTTATTTAAATCTCAAGGCCCATATGGGTATAAGAGTTAACAAACTAAAAATGAACATACAACAGAGCATGGTAGGGAACATAAATACAAAATACAAATACAGATTGGTTTGAAAACACGATAAACTACATAATAGCTATTCTAATTAGTAATAATGAGAGGAATGTATTAAGGAAGATGGTTCATTTAAATTGAAGCATAATTGATTTAACAAAACTTTATAATGTTATCAAAGTCGTTCTATCAGTATTACACATAAGCTTCTGACATTTTAGAACATTTGGGATACTATAAATGGGATCTATGTTGTTTTTTTCTCTTTGAGTTTTGAAAAAACACAGTTGAAAAGATAATGAAATTCATCTCATTTTTAGCTCTACTGATCAGAGATCAGCAGAGCTTATGCCGTGGTGCGGTGTCCGTCGTCCGTCCGTCTGTCTGTCCGTAAAATATTTTTTGTAGCGACTACTCCTCTGAAACTACTGAAGGATTTTCATGAAACTTTACAGAAATGTTGCCCATGAACTCTAGTTGATCCTAGCAAAAATTAATGTTGATGTGAATCCAAGATGGCCGCCAAATCTAAAAATAGATTATTATAAAACAAGTTTGTAGCGACTACTTCTTGAAAACTATAAGTGATATTGATATGGGACTTTTTCTAAAATGATCAGCATAACATATGTTGGTCCTTGTCGAAAATCAATTTGATTCGACGTTAAACATGGCTGCCAGCGGCTATCTTTGTTTACATAGAGTTATTTAGTAAAAACTTGTAGCGACTACTCCTCTGAAACTACTCGACGGGTTTCCATGAAACTTCACAGGAATGTTGCTCTTGATGTCTGAATGATCCTTTCAACATTTCAGGTTTGTTGTAAATTCAAGATGGCCGCCACAGCTAAAAATAGATTAAAAAAAACAAGATTGTATAGAGTACTTCTTGAAAACTATAAGTGATATTGATATTGACTTTTTCTAAAATGATCAGTATGGAATGATGTTGATCCTTGTCGAACATTATTTTGATGCAACGTTAAACATGGCCGCCAGCGGCCATCTTTGTTTACATAGAGTTAAATAATGAAAACTTGTAGCGACTACTCCTCTGAAACTACTTGAGGGATTTTCATGAAACTTCACAGAAATGTTCCTCTTGATGTCTAATTGATCATAGCAACATTTCAGGTCGGCCGGAAATTCAAGATGGCCGCCACGGCTAAAAATAATTTTTCAAAAAACAAGTTTGTAGCGACTACTTCTTGAACACTATAAGTGATATTGATATGCGTCTTTTCCTAAAATGCTCAGTATGACATGATGTTGATCCTTGTCGAAAATTATTTGATTCGACGTTAAACATGTCTGCCACAGACCATCTTCGTTTACGTAGAGTTATATAATGAAAACTTGTAGCGACTACTCCTCTGAAACTACTTGACGGATTTTCATGAAACTTCACAGGAATGTTGCTCTTGATGTCTAATTGATCCTCGCAACATTTCAGGTAGGCCGGAAATTCTAGATGGCCGAGACAGATAAAAATAGATTTTCAAAAAACATAGATTTTCTTGCTTGATCAGTAAGATGTTTTTTGGTCTTATTAAATTTACCATTATAATTAAACCTAATACCAAATTAACTAAAATCATCAACAACTTCCAGGAGGTTATTTAATAATTGAAATAAAAGACAGGTTTATTTCTAATTTTACCTTGAGAGTAACAACCTTTGTTTTGTCAGTATTAACAGTCAAATGCCATAATTCACAGTATTCATACATGCTATTAAGTGCAATCTGAAGCTCAGTTTGACACTCTGCATAAATGACTGTATCATCAGCATATACAAGTAAATATAGTTTAAGGTTTCTTTTTCCACAGTATCTAAATAAGTATGGATCTCAGTGGTAAGGTATTGAAGAGCTTTTTGACATAAATAATATCAAATCATTTAGAAAAAGAGAAAACTAAATCGGTGAGAGGTTTTAACCTTGTCTAACACCGAGCATGCTAGTAAAAGTTCAGAAAGTATATTATTGACTTTTACACAAGATGTTGCTTTTTCGTACATATTGCAAATAACTTTTAATACATTTCTATCAATGTTATTGTTTAATAACTTTCTCCAGAGAGCTGTCCTATTTACACTATCAAACGCCTTCTTGAAATCAATAAATGCGCAAAATGGCCGTTTCTTTTTAAATAAATAAATATCAATTAGAATCTTCAAAGAAAATATATGATCAACTGTTCCATAATTTTTACGAAAACCAGCCTTTTTTCTATCAACAGTGCTGAGTCCTCAAGAAACACATTTATTCTTTCATTTAACACAGCAGTGAACAGTTTTCCAAGGCAACTCATGATTATTATGCCCCTATAATTGGGCTTCCTTTATTCTTAAAAATTTGGTAATATAATTTCGGTACACCAGATATCTGGAACATTGCCACTTTCAAGTAATACTATGATATTAAACAATTTGCAATACAAAGGTAGCATACTATTTTTAGAGTATTTAATATACTCATTTACCACATTATCATGAGATGAGCAGGCTTTATCATATTTAGCTGGTGCGGTGTCCGTCGTCTGTCCGTCTGTCTGTCTGTCCGTAAACTTTTATTGTAGCGACTACTCCTCTGAAACTACTGAATGGATTTTCATGAAACTTTACAGAAATGTTGCCCATGAAGTCTAGTTCATCCTAGCAAAAATTCATGTTGATGTGAAATCCAAGATGGCCGCCAAACCTAAAAATAGATTTTTAAAAACAAGTTTGTAGCGACTACTTCTTGAAAACTCTAAGTGATATTGATATGGGACTTTTTCTAAAATGATCAGTATGACATGGTGTTTGTCCATGTCGAAAATCGTTTTGATTCGACGTTAAACATGGCTGCCAGCGGCCATCTTTGTTTACATAGAGTTATCTAGTAAAAACTTGTAGCGACTACTCCTCTGAAACTACTTGACGGATTTCCATGAAACTTCACAGAAATGTTGCTCTTGATGTCTTAATGATCCTAGCAACATTTCAGGTTGGTCGGAAGTTCAAGATGGCCGAGACAGATAAAAATAGATTTTCAAAAAATAAGTTTGTAGCGACTACTTCTTGTAAACTATAAGTGATGTTGATATGCGTCTTGTCCTAAAATGATCAGTATGACATGATGTTGATACTTGTCGAAAATTATTTGGATTTGATATTCAACATGGCCATCTTTGTTTACATTGAGTTATATAATGAAAACTTTTAGCGACTACTCCTCTGAAACTACTTGACGGATTTTCATGAAACTTCACAGGAATGCTGATCTAGCTATCAAAAACCTATCAATGGAGCTTCAAGGTCATTGACCTCTTGTTTAAGTTCATAATAACTTTATCAATTTCTCTTTCAGTAAACGATTGATTTAAATAATTATTATACTTAGTATTATTGCATACGCATTTACAAGCTCCGTTTACTTTCAATGTAACAAGAAACGTCAATATTCGCCCATATTGACGTGTAGTACTGTCATATGTGGGTGTGTAATGTATACTCGTTCGTGATTGGAGCAATATTCTGTTCATGTCAAAGAAGGTATGTCACGTGACGTAAGCACTGTTAATTTCATTGCGAAAATTCCGACGATGTATCTTTCAAATAAACATTTTTGATGAAAATTAAATGTTAAAACCTATTGTTTAGTTCTAATTTTTCGTTTATATATTAAAAATGCTTAGGTTAGGTATGCAATAAAAAGGTTATTAGAGTTGTATTGGGATATATGCACGAGTTCCTTCGCATATTAATATTAGTGGCGAAAGAACTCGTGCATATATCCCAATACAAATATAATATCCTATATTTAACGGTTGGGAATTGAACCCACGACGTCCCACATACATTCTACCATCGCCTCGGTAATAGAGCAATTCGACGTGTTTGACATGCGTATAGGAGCATAGTATTCTGGTATTGTATTTATGATAATTGATCGTTATCCAAGTCGGTCTTTAAAGTTTCTTAATGGTTCTTTAAATACAACATGAGATATGGTTATGCTCCTCTGGTTTAAAACATTATTTGAGAAATGGCATATACACAATAACATATATACTGAAAGGAAAAACGCATCATCAAAAATTGCCTATACTATACAATTATACACACCTAATTCGACATAATATTCCAGATATATATCAATGTGTTTAGTACAAAAACTAATTACAGAAAGGACAACTCTGTCATGTAGTAGACCTTTTAATCAAAGTATACTTTGTTACACGAAATTCATAAATTTTGAAGTTTTTGCTTGAAAAAGTCAAGCCATGTCTGTATTGTGTTTAATGTTAAGAGATTGCAACGTTTAAAGACAAAGTTTGCTCATCTGCTTGGGCCGAATGCGCACTCTGCCGATAATGAAACTTTAAAGGGGTAATCATCGGTGCTGTTTAAACCTTCTTTCCGAAAGGGCAGGCCTAATGTCTCCCTGTACCATTCGATTAGCAGTAGCATATTAAACATACTTAGCGGAAATACCCATTATGATATTTGTCCTGACAAACGCAACGTTTTTGTTTATCGGCATGGTGTAGTGCATTACGTTCTTGACCTTCTCAGAGATAATATTGGCCGCCTTAATTCGAAGTCAAGTAAAGGATATGATAAGGCTACGGGCATATAAACACACACTAAGTAAGCTTACCTCCTCCATATGTCAACCATACAGTGAGCGACTCGTTGATTCCCATCCCATAGTTACAATCAACAGCAGCCTCTTCCATGTAATCGCATTTTACTTGTTTTACTGTGCCGTTGATAGCTTCGCACGTTTTATTTGTGTACTTCATTGGACTCATTGCTGATCGTTGTGGCATTGGCATGTATTTTTGTAATTGTTTCTCACCTGAATTGTCGAATTAAAATAAATATTAGAAATCACAACAGAAGCTCAACAATAATATATATTAATGAATAGGATGGCGTGGCCCAGTGGATAGTACGGTGGTCATCACATCTGACCGTCGCCACCGAGTTTTTTCCAATGTAGTCTTGAACAAGACACTTTTTCTTAGCCTCGTCCGTCGGATGAGACATAAACTCGTGTATAGGAGTAACTAAATCCTACGCAAAGCACGTTAAATCTTTTCGATAATAACAGTAGGGCAGATTACAGGATGTCTATGTCTCATTATACTCTCTCTGTGAGGCTCTAAATAACTTATGCTGAGTTGATGAGCCGTTAAAGAAGCTATCCCGCCAACAACACCAACATTTAACGACAGATGGTTCTGAACCTACTGGCAACGAGGTATAGATCTAACTTGCATATAGACACAATGTAAACGGCTTTAACCAACCAGACCAACCCCCAGAACTGGAACGTCGAATTAAGTTACAAACTCATTTTAGGCATATTCAATCATGGATATTTTAAGACCTTGTCAATAAACCTTTACTGAACATGACCTGAACACCTTGACAGAGTTTTGATAAATGTGTTTAAGTGTAATTTTGCCGTTATTTGGCGGGTTAGTTTCTTTAAACATTTACTTACTTTAATGATGAAACATAATATCATGGATAGTCGGTAACACGTGACCTAAAATCCGTGAAAATACTCTTTACAAGTTACATATATTGTTCGGGACGCTTGTTTCAGTCAAAGTTTTTTTTGAACTTTAAAGACAAAATTCCACTAGTACCTAAATAAAACCATTGACAGATTTTTTTAGTTTTAAAAAAAAATACCTTACTTTTCAAAATAGGCTGAGAAATAAAAATTCCACATGCAAAACGTTTTTTTGATAGGACCTTTCAATGCAAAATTCTACTGCATCAAAAATTTAAAAGAAGTGATTTTTATGTGTTGAAAATATGTAAATTAAAACACTCCCAACGTTTTATAGC
This sequence comes from Cyrtodaria siliqua, assembly GCA_037043455.1. Taxonomy (NCBI): domain Eukaryota; kingdom Metazoa; phylum Mollusca; class Bivalvia; order Adapedonta; family Hiatellidae; genus Cyrtodaria; species Cyrtodaria siliqua. Next base: position 139,520 of record JAWPHD010006396.1, read on the forward strand.
AAAATATTAAAGGGACACACGGCAATCATGAAGTATTTGAAATTGGTGTCTCGATTTATATATTCAGTATCATTTTTAGCTCGACTGATCAGAGATCAGCAGAGCTTATGCCGTGGTGCGGTGTCCGTCGTCCGCTTGTCCGCTTGTCCGTCCGTCCGTCTGTCCGTAAACTTTTATTTGTAGCGACTACTACTCTGAAACTACTGGATGGATATTCATGAAACTTTACAGAATTGTTACCCAGGAAGTCTAGTTGATCCTAGCAAAAATTCATGTTGATGTAAAATCCAAGATGGCCGCCAAAGCTAAAAATAGATGTTTAAAATACAAGACAGTAGCGACTACTTCTTGAAAACTATAAGTTATATTTATATGGGACTTTTTCTAAAATGATCAGCATGACATGATTTTGTTCCTTGTCAAAAATCGTTTTGATTCGACTTTAAACATGGCTGCCAGCGGCCATCTTTGTTTACATAGAGTTATATAGTAAAAACTTGTAGCGACTACTCCTCTGAAACTACTTGACGGATTTTCATGAAACTAAACAGGAATGTTGCTCTAATGTCTAATTGATCCTAGCAAAATTTCAGATCGGCCAGAAATTCAAGATGGCCGCCACAGCTAAAAATAGATTTTTAAAAAATAAGCTTGTAGTGACTACTTCTTGAAAACTATAAGTGATATTGATATGGGACTTTTTCTAAAATGATCAGTATGACATGATGTTGATCCGATTCGAACATTATTTTGATTCGACGTTAAACATGGCTGCCAGTAGCCATCTTTGTTTACATAGAGTTATATAGTAAAAACTTGTAGCGACAACTTCTCTGAAAATACTTGACGGATGTTCATGAAACTTGACAGGAATGTTGCTCGTGATGTCTAGCTGATCCTAGAAAAAATTCAGGCTGGCCGGAATGCAAGATGGCCGCCACGGCTAAAAATAGATTTAAAAATAAATAAATTTTAGCGACTACTTCTTGAAAACTGTAAGTGATATTGATATGGGACGTTTTCTAAAATGATCAGCATGACATGATGTTGATCCTTGTCGAAATTTATTTTGATGCGACTTTAAATATGGCCGCTAGTGGCCATCTTTGTTTACATAGATTTATATAGTAAGAACTTGTAGCGACTACTCCTCTGAAACTACTGAATGGATATTCATGAAACATCACAGAAATGTTGCCCATGAAGTCTAGTTTAGCCTAGCAAAAATTCATGTTGATGCAAAATCCAAGATGGCCGCCAAAGCTAAAAATAGATTTTTAAAATACAAGTTTGTAGCGACTACTTCTTGAAAACTGTAAGTGATATTGATATGGGACTTTTTCTAAAATGATCAGTATGACATGATGTTGATCCTTGTCGAAAATTATTTTGATTCGACATTAAACATGGGCGCCAGTGGCCATCTTTGTTTACATAGAGTTTTATAGTAAACATTTGTAGCGACTACTCCTCTGAAACTACTTGACGGATGTTCATGAAACTTCACAGGAATGTTGCTCTTGATGTCTAATTGATCTTAGCACAATTTCAGGTCTGCCGGAAATTCAAGATGGCCACCATGGCTAAACATAGATTTTTTAAAACAAGTTTGTAGCGACTAATTCTTGAAAACTTAAGTGATATTGATATGGGTTTTTTTCTGAAATGATCAGCATGGCAAGATGTTGATCGTTGTCAACAAATATTTTGATTCAACATTAAACATGGCTGCCAGCGGCCATCTTTGTTTACTTAGAGTTATATAGTAAAAACTTCAACTTGTAGCGACTACTCCTCTGAAACTACTTGACAGATTTTTATGAAACTTCACATTAATGCTGATCTAGCTATCTAAATCTATCAGTAGAGCTTCAAGGTCATTGACCTCTTGTTACTTTTACCCTGCTTGCATTTAAATAAATCAAATTATTCACTATTTCGTCTTATACTATAAGTTGTAATATATTACTGGTGCAATAATATAAAAAAATAATAATATGCAAAAACAAATGGCTTGATACAATTCTTATAATTAACATTAATGATTGAACAAATGCAATTTATGTAGAGAAACTAACGGGACGCCGCTAGTTTTTAAAAATTCAAGATTGCCATGTGATTTATTTGATTTTCTGCTGTCCAGCATCAAGGTATTTACAAGGGAAAAGCCCACCAAAATAAAGTTTTGGCTGTAATATATTATTTCTCAACCGATTTTAAAAAATAAGATAGTTTATTTACCACTAAAAATGCCAGTTCCAATGATATATAATGTGCGTACGTATTGCTAAAATTATTCATGTTAGTGTTGGAAACCTTTGGCTCAAACAAGCGCCCGAACAATATGTATTCTGAAATAGCTAACTCTGACTCGTTCTCACTAAAGCAGACCCTGTTCAACACGCAAGCGATATGCAATATAATGTAATCGTGATGTGGATAGGATAAATGAAATCATAACTGACCATACTATATAAACAATAAACATGCTGTAGAATGAAATAGAAGACAAAACCAAACGGTCATTTTATAGCGGATACGTCAATACTGCAGCTTTAGGTCTCACTAAACAGTTATCTCCCTTGCGACCAACAGTAGGTACATCTTTGCCCTTAAAAAAACTCTGTTATTCGGTTCAAGTTCATTTTAAGACATTTTTTCTTTTTGTTCCAGGTGACAAAAATAGGACAAGTTCATGATTTCTTACAGGTTTGGACATGCCTGAATGTTTTTGATGCCATATCTGAGAATCTAAAACTGGGTAGTAATACATTTGAAAATGTAATTGAAATGGACAAATTTAACAGAGTGTCTACAAACTATGGATATTTAAGAAAGAAAAAGACAAATCGATCGACCCCGGACTTTTGCTGGATATTCCGAGCAACAGAGACATTACGTTTCAGAAAGTAAACATTTTTAAGACAATTCGGGAAGTTATGCAGTGGTCCAGAAAGGTACTGCTACATATGCAGAGCAGAGCAAAAAACAACTGTGTTGTGAGACGTTAAGATACGTTGGTAAGCATAACATCGCCAGTGTTATGACATTATCAATCCGACTAATATTATTTTCACGCAATTGATTGCCTTTATAAAGGTATATTCACCTGATTTGCCAAGTCGTATTTTAGCTATTACCATTTAATTTGTATTAGTATAATTCATTTGATACTAAATTATTAATCCCCTACCGGAGGGACTACTAGTATATGATTGCACTCCGTCTGTCGGTGTGTCACACATTGTTCCCGCTCAATAACTTAGTTAGGAATGAGATATTGAAATGAAACTCTATGGGTTAGGTAGCCTATATCTTGTATATAAAAAGAAAGCCTGGGATTGCATTTGTGGTCAAGGTCAAGGTCACTGTTACTAAAAATAGAAAAACGGTCTCCGCTTAATAGCTCCATTTAGGAATGAGATATTGGAATACAACTTTACGGTTAGATAGCTTATATGAAAAGACAGTTTGGGATTGCATTGGGGGTCACTGGGGTCAAGGTAAAGGTCACTGTTACTAAAAAAAATTCCGCTCAATAACCAGTTAAGATTGAGATATTGGAAGGGAGCTTTATGGGTAGGTAGGTTATATGAAAAGGAAGCTGGGATTGCATTTGGGTTCACTGGGGGTCAAGGTCACTGCTACCAAAAATAGAAAAACGGTTTCCGCTCAGTAACCAGTTAGGAATGAGATATCGAAATGCAACTTTATGGGTAGGTAGCTTATACAAAATGAAAGCCTCGGATTGCATTTAGGGTCACTTGGGTCAAGGTCAAGGTCACTGCTACTAAAATAGAAAAAACTTTTCGCTCAATAACTTCAGTTAGAATGAGATATTGGAATGGAAGTTAATGGGTAGGTGGCTTATATAAAAAGCAAGTTTGGGATTGCATTTGGAGTCACTAGGGTCAAGGTTACTGTTACTGAAAATAGAACACCATTTTCCGATCAATATCTTGTTTATTTTCACTGTTTCTAACAATACAAAAATAGTTTCCGATCAATAACTTCAGTTAGGAATGAGATATTGGAATGAAGCTGTATGGGTAGTAGCTTATATGAAAGGGAAGCTTGGGATTGTTTTTGGGGTCACTAGGGTCAAGGTCACTGTTACTAAAAATAGAAAAACGGTTACCGTTCAATAGCTTCAGTTAGGAATGAGATGTTAGAATGAAACTTTACGGGTAGGTAGCTTATATGATAAGGAAGCTTGGGATTGCATTTGTGGTCACTGGGGTCAAGATCAAGGTCAGGGTCACTGTTACTAAATTAGAAAAACGGTTTCCGCTCAATAACTTCAGTTAAGAATGAGATATATTGGAATGAAATTTTAATGGTATGTAGCTTATATGAAAAGGAAGCTTGGGATTGCATTTGGGGTCACTGGGATCAAGGTCAAGGTCACTGCTACGGAAAATAGAAAAAACTGTTTCCGTTCAAGAACTTCAGTTAGGAATGAGAATATTAAAATGCAACTTATGTGGGTTTGTAGCTTATATAAAATGGAAGCCTCGGATTGCATTTGGGGTCACTGGGGTAAAAAAATCAAGGTCTGCTATTAGAAAAAAAAACTGTTTTCGCTCAATAACTTCAGTTAGGTATGAGATATTGGAATGAAACTTTATTGGTAGGTAGCTTAACCTAATAGAAGAACGGTTTCGCTAAACTTAGAAATGAGATATTATAATTAAACTTTATTGGTAGGTAGCTTATATAAAAATGCAAGTTTGGTATTGCATTTGGGGTCACTGGGGTCAAGATCACTGTTACTAAAAATAGAACACCATTATCCGATCAGTATCTTAAGGTCAAGGTCACTGTTACTAAAAATAAAACACCACTTTCCGATCCTAATATCTTAAGTTTCCTTTCACTGTTTCTAACAATACAAAAACAGTTTCCGATCAATAACTTTAGTTTTCTTTCGTGAATTTTACCAACATGCTACCAAAAGGTGTGCTTCATGGAAAGGAATTGTCTAAAATGGAATTTGGTGCCTTTTAGACGAACACACAACAACTATGGGTCACATGTTTTATATAGACTTTAATATACAGGGAAAAAATTGAAAAATATTCTTCTCTGAAAAACTGTAAGAGTCAGAGTTTTAATATTTTGTATTTACCATAAGCTTATGGTCCTCTTCCAAGTTTCCTCAAGTGGTGACCCTGGGGTCATTTTGTGGGCGACCTAGAGGTCACATGTTTTACAGACACATATGTAAGGAAAAACTTAAAACATATTATTATTTTCTGAAACTACAGAGTCAAAGTTTTAATATTTTGTATTTACAATAAGCTTATGGTCCTTTTTGGTCTCGTTTAATCAAATGGTCACCCTAGGGTCAAATGTGTACAGCCAGAAGAGCGATGCATGCCCTCTTGGGCCTCTTGTTTGACATTTGTATGGCTTCTGACTTAGGGTTTTATGATGTCATTTTATCATCATGTCACGTTCAAATGTCTTCTTACCAATTTTACTATGCTGAAAACGTAGTTCATATACCATCACAGATTTTCTTTTTTTCTCAGCATAGTTATCTCGATTCAATGCAAGCCTTCATTTACCCCTTTTCTGAGCTGCACATAATCGTTCTTGCGAACATTTTATCCTATGCAGTAATTTTTAAACAGTTATGTTCAGTCTCATATTTTTCAGACAGTGCATTTTACGCTACCCAATGCAGTAACGCATTACATTGCTGTTACGTTACAGTATGCATTTAAATGTTCATGTGTCACTTTATCCAAGAGAAAAAAAATTATCCTCCAAAAACAAAAACCACACAATGACCGATAGGGGACATTTTATTGCATAGAAATACTTCTTATTGTTTTATTTGTTTAACAATCGCATATTGAATATTTTAAAGGAGCAGACAATCATATTAGTGGTTTTGTAACATTTTGTCAATGTCTTCAAAGTACTGGACAACATATCAGTTAACCTCGATGTATAGTGCGTCGAAAATATGTAATAAATGTAATGGCAGTATTATGCAGCTTAAACCAATATATTTCATTTAATATACCTGGATGGATAGAAATATATTGTAAAGTTACACCAACAGCTAAGGTCACAGCTTCCATTGGCGAAGGAATTCCCAATTTGCCCCTCCCTCCAGGACATTTTTCGTGCACGCACGGGCACCTGTGTAGAACCACC